>WEIU01010842.1:34889-47374 GCA_013389925.1 Aegithalos caudatus | reverse complement strand
AAAAAAAAAAAAAAAAAAAAAAAAAGCAGCATTTACTCCTAGGATGTTGGGCAGGTTCATGTACTTGAAGAAAGATTTCTCTGGGAGCTTGCAGGCACCAGCTGCTTGAGGAGCCTCTCCTGTGGAGCAGGTACTATGTGGAAAACCTTCTGTCCCAGGCAGGACTGGACACAAGCCTGTCAGAAAACCAGGGGCAGTGAGCCAGGTTGTTTTTAAGAAAACAAAGTTACGCAATATCATTTAGCTCTGACATGTTCCCAATATGCAGCAAATGAAGAACTCACTAAATACAGTATATCTCTGGCCATATCATTTGAATAAAACTTGTTTCCATGACAACCTCTGCTTAACAGCTTGGCTGATATGAAATCATTCCTAGATGAGGGAGCTTTTGCCAAAAGCATTGGGATTCAACACTTTAGTATTGTGTTTTAGGGTTTAAAAAACATTTATTTAAGCCTCTGGAAGCAAATATCAACTAAAATCCCTTCATCCCCACCTCTCCTTCAGCTCTTGGTTGATCAGTTTATCTTCCTGGGAACCTCTCAGAAGCAGCTCCTGTGTTACTTAATATGCTTCTGAAGTCCCAGGCAGTGTTTCAAGAGCAAGTGATCGTGACACCAGCATTTGGTAGAGAAATTACATTTCATGGCTGTTGGCTCGGGCTGTGAGGCAGCAGCAGCAGCAGCAGCTGGGCACAGCAGCCGAGGCTCGTGCTCCAGCCATCCCTCAAGTCCAGGAAGGTTTATGTTCCAACCAGCTCTGCCTCAGAGTGAAAAGGAGGATATTCAGCTGGAGAGAGGTCTAGCTAAGGTTTCATACCCTTCATTTTTTTGTCAGCAGCACTGAACAAACCCAGGTTATCTCATATGTATTTTTAAGGTGTGGTACCTGTCGCCTCAGACAGCTGTGGAACACTTCCAGGGTGGAAATGCACTGTGACTGCTCATATGGTGCTTGTTCCCTTCCTCCCTTCCAGGTGCTACACTATTAGAATATAGCTAAAATAAGCCCAATGCTTGCCTAATATTTCTTATGTATGCAGGCATTGCTGTTGCCACAGTGATGGTGCACAACTGTCAGCAGGGGAAAGGAAAGTCCTGATGGTTTTAAGAGGCATTCTGCCCCCTCAAAACACCATTGTATTGTAGCAGGGGGATTTCCTGCACCAGCTGGGAGCAGGGACTACAGCAAAATCTACTGGAACAGGCAAATAATGTTTCAAGCACATGTAATGTACCCATTGCTGTCAAGATTTTGGGATCAGCAAGGATTATAAGGGTAGGGATTTAAATCTCAAATAAAACCATGGAAAGAGGTATGAAGTATTTGGCTATAATGTGCCTTGTTCATCTCTAATTCGCCCCAGCATGGGGCAACTTGGGCCTTTGTGTGGCAAAAAGGTTCAGGTGCCTGAAACTGGGTACAGACAAGCACATAATATGGGGCAGAGCAGTATTCCCCGCTCCAGTTTTTTGGGTTTTTTTTTCTCCCCAGTTGTTACCTGGGAAAATTTCAGCTGTTAGCCATTGGAAATGATCTGAGCTAATCTAATCCTGCTCTCCGCCCCACAGTCTTGTTTTGTAAGGCCTTCACAGAGGATTAGCAGCTTACCTGCAGAGCCCTGCAAGGGAAAGGAGGATGTGGCTGGGAGAAGATGTGAGGAATGGAACCATAAGACCCTTCTGTGGTGGTGAGCTTTAAGCAACTCATCTCTGCACCATCTTGTAGCACAGGGCTGCCCCATAACACAGTTTGCTTCTGGTAAAGCTGCTTGAGAAGGTACAGGAGCACAGGAGGCATCACCAAGGTTTCCTTAAAAAGAAACCTTCCAAATAAGTAGCAAACACTGATAAAATACATTTTTAATTCAAGTCCTATAAATATCTCTCTGAAAGCGGTAATAACTTCCTGGGATTTTTAATCTGTGAAATGATTTCACTCAAGGTGTGCTGGCAGCATGCGGTAGCTGAGCAGAATCAGGATGCTGTGCTCGTGATCATTTTTCCTTGTGAGATTCATCTCAGGAGACTCTTTTTTCCCTCTGTGTCACGACTTCTTAGAAGTCTCTGTAGGCAAAGGATGCGTTAATTTGATGCATCCTGTGATTGCCCTTCCTCCACAGCCAAATTAATTTACTGTTAGTTGAGATTCCCACAATGTTCCTTGTGCCACTGTGAAGCCTGGTATTTACCGATGTAAATAAGGAATAAATGGAGGCTTTACATATCTTATTTGGAATAATGATACAGGCTGTGCCTCCTGGCTCTCACTCCATGTCTCAGAGGTGTGGGGGTTTTATTTCTATAGCGTTCCTTGCAGCCCAGGTTGTTTATAACAGAATGATTTGTTTTCAGCATGAGCTGTAATGTTCTAACTGATGAGCAGCTCCCTCTTAATGGAATCTGGAGGTTTTCACTGAAGCGTGTGGTTCCATCAGAGGCAGGTGCTGGATTCAAAGTTAGTTTTTGTAATACAGTCTGGTGGGGTTGGCCTCATTTCCAGAGTGATGCTGCTGCATATCCAAAATTTAATACTGTGTTGGCAACCTCAGCAGAGGACACCAAAAATGTGTTAGGCGTGGAGAGTGTCATTGGCAGTCACAGAGGCAAGATGTGGCCCTTTTGGGTCATAAGAAATTAGCACTCTCCTCCTCTCCTCCTGTCTTCTCCAGCTCTTCTGAGAAAATCTGTGCCTAGATACAGCCATTTATTGTAAGTTCTTTTATTTTATTTTTTTTTTCAGAATTAACATTTTTTAGTGGGCTCATCATTAAAATAGAGAGAAAATGCTCAGAGTGGGCATACCAATGAATTTTTAGATTCCAAGCTCTTCCAAATGGTCATTATCTTGCCTTCTATTTAAAGAGGAATAAATTAAATTGCAAGAGATGGTGCAACTGGTTTTGCAGATCTTATTTAATTTGGACTAGCAGGTTGCATTTTCCATCTGTACAACATAATCATTAACTTTTTGTGTTTCTTCATTGTCTCTGTGTAGACTGCTTTTTATGGGTGAACCCTGCCCTTTCTTACTGTTAGACTTTTATTTCTTTAAAGGAGTATGTCTTTATTGATTTTTCTTTTAGGATGAAGTATATATAAAATTATTCATCCTGCTCAATGTGCTTGCAAAGAAACGTATGTGATTCATGGTCTTTGATCCTGTTATCACTTATGTGGGTGTTTAACTTTACTATTGTGCACAGTCCCAATGGGAAAAAATTAATTTTAAAAAGTACTATTCTAAAAATAATGTGAGGGGTTTTGCACATGACCATGTTCAATTGTGAGGAATATCTCCCTGTAAAACCAGGCATGTAAATTAAATGGGCTGTAGAGAAGATAGGAAAACAGAAATTATTATTCCCTAAGTCTGGAAAGGTTTGATGTTGCACTGTCTCCATCCATGGTCAGTCTGCATAGCAGCCATCTCCTCATTGTGTGAATGTAGAAAATGTTTTGTCTTAAAACTTGGGGGTTTTGAATGATTTAGTCAGCATTGCCAAGCCAAACTGAGCACAAGGGTTATTTTGTTAGTAAGGCAGCCCCAGAGACACGCTGGGTCTGTGACCTGTGTATGTGCAGAGAAGGGGCTGCCAGCAGCCTGTGTGAACCTGCAGGGGTTTTGTGTCCCAAAAGTTGGAGTTTTAGAGGTTTAGTATTTTGGTCAGCACTGCCAAGCCAAACTGAGCACAAGGGTTATTTTTCTCAAAAAGGCAGCCCCAGACACTCATCAGGCCTGCGGTGTGACCTATGTATGTGCAGAGAAGGGGCTGCCAGCAGTGTCGCAGTGCAGGGTGGTGGCACTGGGTACCCGTGTGCCCCACGCCTCGCGGCCGTGGGTTGCTGTCAAGGTCTCAGGAAGAAAATCAGAAATTCCTTCAGCCCCGCCCTGCAGGAGAAGCAGCAAAGTGATGGACCGAGCGCCTGTGCCCCTTTGGGAAGCCACCCACGCTCTCCAAAGCTCCCTTGGCCATGTCCATCTCTTGTCACCACCCTGCCCCTTTCCCGTCTATCTGTCTTTCCCATCGCACCTCGTCCCCATCCCTCTATCTCTCGCCCAAACCCGAGTGCCTCTCGCTCCCTCCCTCGTCCCTCCTCGCCGCGTCCCTTGTCNCCGCTGCACTCGCCGTGGACCTTCTGGCTGGACAGGTGAGTGGGGCCGGGGGGCGGCGGGAGCTGGGGAAACCCACCGGATCCGTCTAGGAAGGGATGCGCATCTCTGGGATTATCGGTTCTCTCGCCCAAAGATTGGATGCGGGAAGTTAATGCTGGGCTGCGTTATGGGAAACGTGCTGGTGCCAGGGACTGTCCCGGTGCCGGTCCCCAGCGAGGGCATCGGCAGCGGTTCCGCGTAGTGAAACTGCTTTGGAAACGCTTTCGGTTCTGTAGTTCCGCGGACACTCACTGGTCCCGGCATGGTCGGTGCAGGTTTGAGCTCTAAATTTAGAGATGACGCTCGCCAGCCCCGGGAATAGAAGGGTAAAAAGGCTTTGCTGCTGTGGTTTGTGCATCCCTGCTGCCCCAGGTGGACCCGGTCACATGTCGAATCTTACAACTCTTTAATATCGGGTTTGGCTCCCGCAGGTGATCAGTTCTTAAAACCCGAAGTGATACGTTTTGAAGGATTAGCTAAAATTTATTAATTACCTGCAGGTTCTTATTACACTTTGTTTGCTTGAAGTTTGAGCCTCTAATGCCGTGGAAAGAGGCTGCCAAGGGAGCTCACCCCTGCGGTGCACACAGCGAGGCATAGGGAAGAAGTGCCAAAGTCAAAACTGAAAGTTTCTTACTAGTATTTGATGTTGTTTTCCTAGCATCTTGTTATTTAATCTACAGCTTCCTTTTCTCAATTTTTTGGTGTATTTCTCTTCTCTTCTCCACTGCAGAAGGCTTTTCTGCCACTGAACATACTGCCCCATGCTATTGGTAAAATTCTCCTCTTTAGTTATTTTTCTGGTAACTTTCCAACTCACGACTGAGAAATAACAAGAAACAGTTGAAAACTCAGGTCCAGCAAATCAAATCTAATAAATAAACCCACCAATTATTTCTGATTACTCCTTTTGCAGTCATGACGCAGTTATGGTCAGGTTTGGGATCCAAGATGTATTTTTGCTTCTTTGTTTTTAAAAGGCATAATTTGAACTGGTGTTTAATCAAGTCACCAGCCAGGTCTGTTTGTTTACATAAGTCATGTGGAGATAAGCATGTCTATTTTTTATAATCAGTGTCAGCAGTTAAAATCCATTTTGAGTTCCTGAGTCCTTTCATTTTTTTTTCTTGTCTTACTTCCACAATGCTTTAGACTCTTAAAATTCAGTTATTCTATAGATTAATTTTTAAAACTTTTCAGGTCACATGTAAATGTGTTTAATTAGTAGTGTTGTTTCTTAACTTATAAATCCAAGAGTGTATATATAAGAAAAAAAAAAGTGGGACCATAAGTACACAAAACTGTGTTTTGTTTACCAGTAGCAGGGATAAAATAATGGCAGGAAACAAGAATGACAGCAAACAAGACATGTTTTATACACTCAAAAATCATTTAAGGCATTAAAAACCACACAAGAAGTGGAACAGTGTTCTTAATTTACTGCTGTGTGTGGAAGTTCACATCTCTCTGCAGAGCCCTGCAGAAGTGGCTGGGACATTTATTGGTACATCCATAGAGATTTGATGGAGGCTTAGGCTTGTATCAGTTGGACTTTCCATAGAAGATAACTGTGAGGACTTTTTAAACTGATTTCAATAGTACCTAGTGTGGAGCAGTGCTGTTTCCTCAGGAGATGGTATTGATTTTTGACCGCTGCTACATTTTACCCTGTACTTACAGAGAAAAGCAGGAAGAAGTGATGCTTAAGGATAAATAGATGTTGAGATGGATATGTAGTTATCTCTTTCTATTAAATTACTGTGAGAGAGATCCATGACATACAATTTTAAGATCTCTAAAACATATCTTTTCATTAAGTCATGCTGTTAAAATAAATATCCATCAGCTAAGTGGTACTTTCTGTAGCAACTCGTGATGTGCTACCCTTGGGGTTCATGGCCTTGCTTTTATCATAGCAGCACTGGATCCATCTCCTGCTTTAGAAGTAAATGCCTTTGTTTTATCAGCACTTATTTCTGTGAATGCTTTGGCACAGGCTGAACACCTGGAGGCTTGCATCCTGTGGCCAGGTCCTGGTTCATTGCCATCATCCCACACATAAGAGCATCTGCATTTACTGTTAGTGATAGAGCTTTCGTGATATCTGTGTCTGAAGTAGCAACCATCTGATAGTGCTCTCTGCTATCTTACCTGTAAATGCCTTAGGAAAATGAGCGTGATGAAAGCTTTGGGAGAATATTATTCACCAGTTTGACAAAAAAGATGCTATCTATGATCTTGAAAGGCTTGCAGGTCAGCAGTTCCAAAGAAGGTGCAGAGAAGCTGGCAGGTGTTTTCCTCTTAAGACAAATGAGATTTCCTTTTTAACTGTTAAAATGTCCCAAGGTCAAGTGCTAAAAGTTTGGAAAACAGGAGTTTAGATCTGCTGTTTATTTTGTCCATTCTATAGATTTCCAAGCTCATATCCATGTTTCATTGGTAGGATTTTTGCCTGATGATAATGTTAGGGAGCAGTGGGAATTTCAGCAAGGCTTGAAGGGGCTTTTGGTGCCACTTGGGAAGCTGGTTCATGCTGTTAGCTCTTTACACTTGTGCTTATCCCAGGAAGACTGGTTTGCTTGTAGTGGCTTCTGGCTCTGAAAGGAAAGGTTGCCTTCTTAGGTTTTGCTATATTGTGTAGTCTTTCAGTTCTTTTTTATAACAAAGTGTCAATATGCATCACTGAATATAACAGATAAAACATGAGCATTACACTATGTTGTGTAGCACATTCAACACCGGAATTGCACAAAAGGAAAAGACAAGTGACATGACCATCAAAGACTGGGCTGGCCTGAATAAAAAGCCACCTTATGCCCTTGAAACCATCCTTAATGGGATTTGGGGTTGTGGATCTGGGTATGATACTTGTGTAAATACAAAGCTGTGAAGTTGGTTATACTTTTTGATGTACATAGGTGGACATCATGCAAATATCTTACTTAATAAACTTTGCAAATCCCAGCTGTCACTTAGGCTGGGTATCACATAGTGTGGTTTAACCCCAGACAAAACCCAAGCACCGCACAGCTCACTCCCCCACCAGCAGGACTGGGGAGAGAATTGGAAGGGTAAAAGCTGGAAAATTCGTGGGCTGAGATAATGACAGTTTAATAGGGAAAGCAAAAGCCTCACATGCAGGCAAAGCAAAACAAGGAATTAATTCACTGCTTCCCGTGGGCAGGCAGGTGTTCAGCCACCTCCAGAAGAACAGGGCTCCATCCCATGTGACTTGGGAAGACAAACACCATCAGTCCAAACATTCCTCCTTTCTCCTTCTTTCTCCTCCTTCCTCCACTTTATATCCTGAGCAGAGTGTCAGATGGTCTGGAATATCCCTTGGGTCAGCTGGGGTCAGCTGTCCTAGCTGTGTCTCCTCCCAGTTTCCCATCACTTTGCAGGATCATGGCCTGCTTGCTCTGTTTTCTCGCCTGACTTCAAACAATGCCCTTTAGATAGTCTTAATTCTCTTGCAAGAATAGTTTAACTCTTCAGTATCTCTGTGAGCAGAAGTATGTACTTATAAACATTGTCAAATAAGCAGTGTTGTCTACTCCAGCAAAGACAAAATATTCTTACATAAGGTATTATCCTTATGCACTTTTTTTTCTCGCTGTATGTTGTAGATGAGTTCTATATAAAGCTGAGTAGATACATTTTGATAACTGAACCATTTTAATAATGTGTTAATCTTCCTAACTGAACACATCAGAAATTTAAACTAAACTTAATAATTTCCCTTCTTCCCTATAGCAAAATTTATTTATCTAGAATCATCTATTTCATCTATTACAGCTTATGAGTAGGTGGCTTACAATGAAAAATGATGGTTAATATTATAAGAATGTTCAATCCAGTAAGTGCATTTTGACAGGCTTTGATGGCTTGAAATCAGTCTTTGTATTCAGAATGGATTACCAGATTTATTTAGTTGCCACAGCATGTTTTTGACTTTATGCTTTGTAAGTAAATATTTTGCTTATTTATACCAAAAGCAGTTGTGGCTAAGCACTTACAAGGGTATTTTCAAAACTGCTTGGCAGCTTTTAAAGCTCCCGCTAAAGCTGTGATGAGATTCCCACTGGGAAACAAAGGCCAGTGTGAGCACATATGAAACAACTTCTATACTTAATTCTTTGCAGAAAAACAGAAAAGCTACAGTTCAGCATCAGAAATTAACATAAGCACAACCACCTGGAGGTTTATTCATGGATAAAACAATGGAATTTATCTTTGTATCCTTTGTTCTTTATTCGTGCTGGAATAATGAAGGAGTAGCAAAGAAAGCTGGCATTAGGATTCATTTTGTGGAGATTATTCCTGTTTCTGCATTCCCGTGTGATTCACCACAAGATGCTGTGCAGTGGCCTGATTAGGCAGCTCAATTAATCCCGATCCTGCACTAATTTTTCTCCTATAAAGGTTCTGAAGATGCAGTGGCATCACAGGGCATGTTACAGGCAGACCAGGGGAACCACTGAAGTATTTGCTGTGCAGACTCTCCATGGGAAACCCAGATACACAACTGTAGGTGAAGTGGTGACAGAACAAGTATTTCCACCCCCAGAGGATCTGTCAGTACCAGGCTGGTGTTGTAATCCAGCTCTTTCCTCTTCCTGGGCTCCAGGGGATTGGCAGGACCTGTTGAATTCTTGGAAATGAATTGTTCACCATGGCAATAACTGACAGGTCAGCAGGGCATATTGGATTATTTGTATTGTTGAGGGCAGTAAAATTATCTGAATGGGAAGAATCCTGTAGTGGCTTCATTTTGAGGGTCAATATTTGCAGGGTCTTGTTTTGTAGTACCACGTGTACTGAGGTTTTTAGCAGAGTACACAGCTGTCTCACTACTACCTTATAGTGCAAGTTTTTGCTGGGGTGTCACAGAAATAGGAATTTCTACAGATTCTTTCACTTGAAAATCATCTGTTGTTTCTGCTAACTTAATTTAAGCTTAACTTAAAATGTGTATTCAACTAAAAAAGAAAATAAATCCCAATTTCATGGGTTTCAAGGCACAAAACTCCTGAGTGGTCATCTGCATGGATTTGCTGAGTTTCTGGGTGAAACAGAAACACCACAGTTCAGATTTGCCAGCAGTCTGGAACTTTGCAGGAAATTCAAGGCTTTTTTCTTCTGTCTGATTAAAATACTGTCTCTGCTTTATACTCATGCATTAAACCAAATTTGTGCAGGTGTAAATTCTGGAGCAAATGATCCTTTACTTTTAAATTGATGCATCATCATTTTCTCAATTACAGGGGTTTTTTAGTAGGATTTTAGTTATGTATGATTGTTTTTCACATACAAACATTTGGGTGTTCGTGCTCATATCCATAAATGACTGACACTTTCCAGAGCTGAACAAAAGGCTGAAACAACACTGTAATCTGAAGAGCCTGGAGCATTTACCAGGCAGGTTACTAGGAATAAATGGTCACTCACCATAACTTTTAAAATAGGTAATTTGCTGGTTGGTTGGTGCTTTCTGCCAGCTGATCACAGTTTCTCTGGAAAATGTTACTTGCAACTATCAAAATGAACCATTTTATAACCTTGGAGTGGTATATTCTGTCTACCTGTCTTAGCTGCTCTTTTAAAATGGCATTAAATTTGCTAAATGGCCACCATGATGATCTAGGTAACCTTTGAAGGCTATGGCTAGAGAATACATTTTAATCTTTTATTTGAGTAGACCTTACTACTGAAGCAACTCAGTAGCAGTATCAGCACGAGGATATCAAGTGATGGTAATATCTGGCGTACAACATATGTAATGCCAGATGCCACCAGTGGCAGAAATAGTCCAGAAGTAATTTCTTGGGCAGTGGGGTGAGACAAAAAGAGGCAAAATTTATCTCAGGTTTTGCCTGTTTGTGTTCAATTCTACATGGTACAAAGTATTAGTAGAGAGGTGCTAGTATGGTTAGCAAGAAAAGAACAAGGGGTAGTTGGTTGTGAATCCACTCCTCTCTACTGACAAATAGTTAAATCACTTGATAACTTTGAAAGTCTGTTTGAACTTGTTACCTTTTTCTTTGTGCTTTCAAAAGCAATCTGACTGGCTCTGTTTCTGTAAAATATGGTAAATTTATCCTTTTGCTCTTTAATGCTGAGTGTACAGTGTACATTAAAAATTCCAAAACACACACACACAAAAAACCCTCCAGACCTCCAAACCTTACTATGATAATTCCTTTTATCACATTGATGACAGATATTTTTTGTTGCTAGTTTTAAGTTAACAGTTTTTTTTGTGGGAGTTCTCATAGTTCATGAGCCATTGGACTCCAAGCTGTGCCATGGTGATTTCTTGTTGATTTTTTTTTGTTTGTTTCCTGCAAGTTTCACTGTTGTAACATGCTCTTAGTTCTGGTAATTAACAGGGAAATACTAAAGCAGATGTTAGTTTGCCTGTTTTATACTGAAAAAGTTGGGAGGTATTTTTCTGCTGGTTTTGTATGTATTTTTAAAGCAGCTTATTTTAACAAGAGCCTTGAAAAAACCTTAGAGCTATTATTAGACTTTTGAAGATGTGATGCTGTTTCAGTAGTTTTGCATATTAAATTTCTTCCTTACATGAATACCTAGGGTTTGCCCAGAGCTTCAATTATATCTGTAACAACTGAGAGTAACTTCAGTGTTTCCCTGGACATATTTCATGCTGATCAGATATATCAGGGAGGGATGCTGAGATCTGGTTTGCTTTTATCCTTTCTTCAGCTGGTACCCGAGCAACAGCTGCGTTTTCTTCTGTTTCCTTAAACCTTCTCTCTTGCTTCTGTTTCCAGATTTAGTAATTTTACACATTTTTGTTTCCTCTTCTGAGACACAATGGGAGGTTGCTTTTGTCTTTGATCTTCGTTTTTCTTTAGAAATCCTACTTCAGCTTCTGAAGGGAAAGAAAAAGGTTTCTAGTTCTAAGAAACTGAATGTGCCTAAGCAATTTTGACCTCATTCCCCCAAAACTGTGCCTGTGGGATTGTGTGCTGGGAATTGTAAGGTGGGTGTTACGATGCAGTCAGTGCAGTGACAGGAACACAGGGACGTCTGGGGGTGTGGATGCACTGTCCCATGTCTCATGCATTGAAGAGTAATGAAAAAGATTATAAATAGAACCATTTAGGTTGGAAAAGACCTTTCATATGATGGGATGCAGCTGGTGCTGCCTGTGCCTAAAGAATCACAGAACATCCTGGGTTGGAAGGGACCCGTGAGGATCAAGTCCAGCTCCTGGCCCTGCACAGGACCATCCCCAGGGGTCATGCCCAGGGGTCATACCCTGCGTTTGAGCATTGTCCAAGTGCTCCTTGGCAGGAATGGGATTGTGACCATTCCCTGGGGAGCCTGTTCAGTGCCTGACCACCCTCTGGGGAGGAACCTTTTCCTGATACCCAGCCTAAACCTCCCCTGCCACAGCTCCAGCCATTCCCTTGGGTCCTGTCAATGGCCACCACAGAGATCAGTGCAGTCCCTCTGCTTCCCCTCATGAGGAACTTGTAGACTGCAAAGAGGCCTCCCCTCAGTCTCCTCCAGGCTGAGCAGACCGAGTGACCTCAACCACTGCTCCTATGCCTTCCCTTGAAGGCCCTTGAGAGAGAGAAGCAGCTCTGGGTGGAGCTGGTGATGATCAGTATGAGGGTGAGCCACAGAAGCTGAACCACGCCTGGTGTACCAGGGTGCCTGGCAGTAGAACCCAGCCAAGGATGTCTTGGCTTTACAGGGAGTGCTGGTGGTACGTGTTGCTTGAAGGCATCAGTGCCATCATTGGAAGAACTGCCCGGAGTAATGGGAGGTGCGCTGGGTGCCATAGCCTGACCTGCGGGACTTGTGCTTCTCTGTCACGATACGACGCAGAAATGAAGGCACAGAACTCAGTGAGCTCGAAGGCAGGAAAAAGAGAGCAAGTTTATTTACAACTTGGGTTTTATAGTTTTCCAGGGATTACCCCTGGATTGGATGGAGAAGTTACCACCTCTCCATCCACACTGGTGGAGACAAAAGTCCATCAAATGTCTCTCCTTGAGAAAGGAATGTAAGCATAGATTGTTTTCCTACAGAGTCCTTGAAAGGACTCCACTTCAACATATAAACATACAAAAAGAACCTCAGAAAAACCAGAAGATTTTAGAAACTCTCAGAAGGCTTTAAAAATGTGGGTGACACTTCTCCTCAGGCCGCGTGCGTGTCCCACCCTTCAGGGGTAGGGAGGAGCTCGGGGCGGGTGTGGCCGGCGTGGTGAGGGCGGTGCGGGGCTGAGGGAAGGTGCGGCTGTGTCCACCTGCCGTGCCTCCCTTGCCCACGGTGCCCGTCTTTGCCCCGCC
>WEIU01010842.1:19489-34640 GCA_013389925.1 Aegithalos caudatus | reverse complement strand
CGCCGTGCCCGCCTTTGCCCCGCCGTGCCCGCCTTGCCCGCCGGCTGTGCGCCTGCGCCACCTAGCGGCCCGCGCTGAGGGCCCGGTGAGGGAAGCCGGCACAAGCTGTGTGGTTGAGCTCCCTTTTCAAAGTGTGAAGCATTGGGAGCGCCTTAAAACGCTAAAAACGGGGGCTGGGGTGTGTTAAATGCGATTGAAAATAATTCCGGGGTAGGATCATGCGGTTGCCTTCTGGGTAGCCCATCACCTGTGAACAGCAGAGCTTTGATGCTGTGTGGTAGCTCTGAGAGCTGTGCTGCTTGGCTAAAACTCCTGATACTTCTGTTTACTTTTACGAATTACCCGGCAAATATTAATTTATTCACAAGTGTGAAAGAACTTTAACTCCTATCTTTAAACGATTCGTGATAATTTGGAGTTGGACTTCCCCTTTGACACGTGGACATTTCAGCTTCACACTCATGCGATTCACATTCCCTCTCCATCTCCCTTCTCCCCCTCCTTGATAAAATAAATATTTTAATTAATCAGTGCTTTGTCTTCAAGGTCACTTCCTGGTACAACAGCGGCTGAATGCGCCTTAAATTTGAAGAAGATTTATACGGTACAAACAGTGCAGGTAAGGCATCTGGCTGTGCTACAGGAGCTGCCACATGTTATTAATGTAACTTCACACCTCGAGTTTCCTTTTTCCTCCTAGGATGAGTCACACCTGTGGCTTTTCTTACCTGAGCTGTGAAACGTGAGTGTTACTGGTGGTGTGTGTTTGCATTACTGAGTCAGTGTTTGAATTTCATTTGGCTTTCCTGGATGGGGAAAGGAGGAGGCATATTGGATCGGGCATGCTGGATTCTTAAACTTTCCTGAGTTTCCAGTAGTACATTGAGTTATTATATTGGATGTATTTTAAATATCTTTCCAGCCTTTTCTCCTTTTTCTAGTACAGAAACTAATTGCACAAAGACTAAAAATTGCAGCATTTGGCACCTTTTTTTTTTTTTTTTTTTTTTTGGTGGGGTTTCTCTCCTTGAGTACATATCTAAAAAAAGATTCTTGCAAACTTAATTAAAGGACTCTTAAACCGTGTGATACTTGCAGCAATGAGAAATTCTGCATGTCTGTGTCATCTGCCATTGCCTAGGAGTGGGTATCTCTTGCAAGTAAAATTGTATTTCTGTTTTAATGCCACAGTTAGTGTGTAGCAAATTGGTATTTGTCTCACCTTAATGCTATGCTGACTAGTTCACTAAATCTCTGAAATTTTAGGGTAATGCCAGACCCTTCTTTTTGAGAAACACACCTGTATCAATCTGCTGAAGTTTTAAATAAGGCTTTCTCATGAAGGTCTGCACAACTTCATGCATTGCATGAGATTTCCAAACATAAAACCTTCCAAATATGTCCCTAATTCAGGACAAAAAAAGCTCTCAAATGTTTCCACAGCCATCTACCAGTGTACCTCTGCTCCTTCTTCTGCAAGTAGGTTTAGGGTTTGGGCACACAACCATTTAAAGGTAAGATCACAGTTGAAATGGGTGTTTCATACCAAGATTTTATATTTTTAGTAGTCTTCAATTTCTTCTTGTGGCAGAGTAAAGGTAATGGTTGTTAGACAGCATTGCCAAGGGCCACAAAATTTTATCACATAATGTTGCAATCCTTGTTTCTAAAGTTGTGCTAGTGATTAAGTATTAGATATTACTTAATGTATTAGATAATACTTACATATTATGTCTAGATAATACTTAATGAGTTGCACTAATGATTAATATTGCATCACTTAAGTTGATGCAACTTAAGTCTTTAAAAATCCTTTCTATTCCCAGCTGTTGGATAAAGAGAGAAGAGATTGGGATCTTTTCAGTCATCCCTCCTTTTTGCTCACTACTGTTTTTGAGTGCCTTTTTATCCACCCCAAACCTGCCTGACAGCTTCTGCTTTTACCAGCAGAAACATAGGGAAGTAATCCAGTGGTTCCTGGTAATTTGAATCTTTGAATTTGTCCCCCATTCCTGTATTAACACATGCATCTCATGTTCTTTACATCTGGTTGAAACCTTTTACTCAAATTAGTTGGGTTGCTGGTTGGACATTTAGTTCACCACAATTGTTTGTGGGTTTTTTGTAACTCAGGATAATCATAAGGATGGTTAGGCTAGACTTTGGTGAAGCAAGGTGGATATTTGATATAAATATATCTTTTTAATATGCTGAGGAAGTATTTAATATGCTAAGGAAGTTCTGACATACTCAGTGTAACTCTGGTTTTGATCATTTTTCCCCTCTGTATTCAAAAGGATCATCTGGATTTGGACTGCTTCCCTTTTTTCCATCTTCATGTAGGCACGATTGGCATCTAAAAAAAAAAAAAAAAGTAGAAATGATTCTGTAAGAAGTTCTTTTCAGAGCATTTTATTATAACATAGAAGGTGCCCATTCTCCAGGAGAAGGATGTGTAATTGGCTCACAGAAACTTAGCAAGGAAATAAATCTGCATGAAACACTCTCCTATGTTAATGCAAGGAATATTTTTCCTTTTCAAGGATTTCTGGAGCGTCTACAACAACATTCCTCCCGTGCCAAACTTGCCTCTGAGATGTAGCTACCATTTAATGCGGGGAGAAAGGCGCCCGCTTTGGTACGTGTGTTGTCATCAGACATTTCTGGGAATGAGCACTGGAATAACTTGAAGGAGTGAAAGGTGTGGGACAGGAGAGTCTTGTTTCTGTTGGCTGCAAACACCTGAACTCAAGAGACCAATGAAAGAAATACCACGAGGTTCTTGTTCAGTTTAAAAGTGACTTGTACCAAGGAGTCTTTATTAGAAACACAGAGTTGTAATTTCATTGTCCTGTAAATGTACAAAAATAGATTATGAAATGGAAGCTAAGAATATGACTCTAAATCTCAGTTCAGGAATACACAGAATAAATTACTTCTATTTTAATTTTTTATCTTGCACATTACTTCCTTTCCATTGAAGCTGGTGAAAGAAATAATGATGCAAACAACTGATGGTCCTTCACTCCCTTTCACCTGTGCAAAAGTGCAGGTGAAATACATGCTTCATATGCCTATACATGCCCATGCACCTTGGTATAAAAGTAATTTAAGACATTATGAGGTGCTTCATTACAGCAAATGCATACTTGATTGTAGGATAGTAATGGAATAAAGTATAAATAATTGAGTTTTCCTTTCAGAAATCAAACTGCATCCCTTCTTCCTGTTGCAGTTCTGTTGCATCTCAGAGAACCTCAGCACTTTCTGGAGAGTTTTGATCTTTTTGGCATAATTTACATAGATTGTGATTGCATTAGGGTCCTTTAACTTAATCATTTAATCAAGTTGTCTAACTTTGTGGTGACTTACTAGAGGAGATTTCTGTCCTAATCTACTGGAGATGTAAATTTTCTAAAGTGAAATGCATCTGAAGGTCTGTGTTACTTTTCTGAAAATACTGTGACTGGTCAGGATAGCTCAAGGGGGTATGAAAAAAAATATTGATATCTGTATAAATCAATTTGCCTTCATATCTTTGTAAGGATGAATGAGAGCATTTGGGGGTTTGATTTTTTGGGGGGGTTTGTTTTTCCTATTTTTAATTTTCATTTGTTAAGTGACTACTAGTGGAGTAAAATGCAAAGATCATTTCTGAAAATGAAACACTTTTTAAAGCCTATCAAAGTAATGTTGCGTTTTAGGAAAGGGATTGAAAGGGATTGATCTCATCATCAGTAATTTGCTAACTTTTCAATAATTACTGCCAAGAAGCTTTTCTCAGATTACCATTATAGTATACTGGCCAATTTCAGCATTCTATTTTTTTTTTTTTTCTTTTAGAAAGAAAGAAATCCTGAAGTAAGAATTGAGGATGCAGAGTTTTGAAGATGTCCTCCCAAAGCTTCCCCTTCTTTTCCCCAGCATCTGTCAGGATTGGTGGGAGACCATTGATCCTGAGGAATCTCTATAGGTGTCACACTGGGTTTAGATATTCCAAAGATGAACTTTTAGGTTGTTCCTTTAATTTGGCCTTTACAGACTTTTAACAGGAAACTAGAAGCCCTAATTTAAAGTCTTAGAAAAAGAATTGTGACAGAATAAACTTGAGAAGCTCACAGGATAGTGCATTGTGCCTTTGTCATTACAAGGCAGTTTAATGGTTACGTCTGCCCTGACCCAGGGCAGCTCCAGTCCTTTTTTAATAAGGGCAATTAATTTCTAGATGTCACAAAACTGAAATGAAGTGTGCTCATGTTCTTTTATTAAATTGAATAAGTGGAAGAGTAAAAAGCTGCTTCTGTGAAAATATGCCAGAGGTTTTCCAAAATTAAAGGTTACCATAGTAAAATGTAAAATTGTTTTGTGACTTGTTCCCATACAGTGTGCAGCCACTTCAAAGATGGTCTGTAGTCAGGGAAAATACACATGTTTTCCAACACACAAAACTTAGGAAAAGGATTAGGTGTTGAGAGATACACTTCATATGAACAATGAAAGAATTATCTCTGATGTCAGAAGTCAGAGTCATGCTCCCTGGAGTTAGTAATTGCATTTCAGATGGGATTTTTCTGGGAAAATTAAACCACAAACATAGCGTTATCTAGATGTGAATTTAAATGTTTATTTTCACTGATCTATTTCCCATAACAGGGAAGAAGAAAGCAATGCCAAAGGAGGTATATGGAAAATGAAGGTCCCTAAAGAAAGTACGGTATGTTTCACTCTTTACTCAAACCTTGTTTAATAAGGGAGTTTCTTTAAACTCTGTTTGATAAAGCTGTTGTAAAGGTTTTTACTTCTTACATCACCCAACACAACAACCAAACACTACTGTAACTTCCATAACCTTTTAAAGGCAATGAGCAGAAGTTTCTTTTCAAATAATTTCATATCTCTTGCTTTAGATAACATTTGGCAATGTATTATAAAACAAATGAAAGATACAGTGTTTCAATTTGGAAACTTGGTAACTGACAGTCACCTTTGTTCTTGAGACTGTTTGCTTATAGGCATATAAAGAAAAATAGAAAGACCTTTTCCTGATAATCTATTCTAAATTATATATTTTTTCATTAAAAAGTGTGGAAGATGAAGTCTATTTAGGCATATCCTTGAGCTCTAATGAAGTAACTGTTTTTCTCTTTGCCTCTCTAATCAAATGCATGTGAATAACTTCTGTGAACTGCCACAAAAAGGAGATTTGACCTCTTCACACATGGTGTTTATGTGTGTAAGTGTGCTCTGGATCAGGCCTTTAAACAGAAAAAGTGAAGTGTCAGAAAAATGTGACAGCCATGCAGAAGGTATTAAATGCTGAAAGATGGTACTCAAACTTTCAGCCCAAGTTAATTGATTTTTGCCTGTGGGCTTTTTTTCCTTGTATGTGAGTTGCAGCTTTCCTCCCCCGCAGTCCCAAGTGGCCACAAAAGACTGAAATTGAAATTGTCTTTTTCCTCCTATAATCCAAGGTGTGAAGATTGTCAGAAGTGACAAGTGGTTTGGAGAGCCTGAATTACTGGGCAGTGAATTTAGGGACCCCAGAGGCCTTGTGTTTTAGAGGCTGAATGACAGCCCCTTTTTGACATGAAGGTACTTTTGATCTCTCAAACTATGCACCACATGGCCTCAGTCACTTCTGAAAGGTTTGCTTGAAGGTGAACTTCAGTCAGCTTTCAGTGCCTTGTAAATAGCATAAATAACACCTTTATGCCTGTTTCTCATTTTTTTTGGCTTTATTCTTCATCACACATGGGCACAGCATCTCCTTGGCTACGATGAACCATCTCGTACAGACTCAACAATTAATTATATAACACAGCATGCACTTAACAATAAATACTCCTTTTGGTCTAGACAACCTCAGAAAGAGAAGACACTCAAAACTGAGCTAGCAAACCTAACTTTTAAGAAATAATAATGTGAATGTAATATTTTTCTGCTCCTTAGGCTGCAGTTTGGAAAGAGCTACTCCTAGCAACTATTGGAGAGCAGTTTACAGATTGCTGTGCAGCAGGTAATTATTGAGACATTTCTCCATTATTTGCACGGTATTTACTTCTCTTCTAAGCATGAATATCTGACAAAAGTGGCTGTTACAGTGACAGTGAATATCCTCTCAGGAATTGTCTTTCACTGGCTATCATTCCATGAAAAAGAATGACATTCCTCAAGTTTACAGAACAGTTCAGAAATAACCTTTCAAATGGCCTCTAACACCCTTTATACACTGATAGGGTTGTCTTGGGGTCACTTTAACAAATATATGATATTCTGCTGTCCACAGAGGTGGTTCTTGCCCTCAGACATGTGCTTCTGACACCACCTTTGTGTATTGTTAGTGACCCTTTCCTTGGGATGCACAGAGCAGCTGTGCCCTGGAGCTCACAGCTGTGCCATGGAGCTCACAGCCACTGCTCCCAGCTGTGGCATGGCCTTTGAGCTCTCCACAAAGCTGCATTCTGAGAATTTCACACCAAAAAGAGCTTCTTCAGTGTATCACTGAGTTACCAGCACTGGAAGCAGCAGCAGCAGCCTGACTGGGGCTTTATTAATTTCATTAATTTTGCTTTCTTTTTTTTTTGTTTCTATTGCTGCCTTGACAAAATGTAAAGGAAAAAGAGAGAAAAGTCTGGTAAAGGTGGTGTCTGACCATCACCAGATACAGTTCCTGGGGTTTTAGTTGTTTCACCCTCATCCTACCATTTCTGCTTGTAGACATCACTGTAGGTAAATTGTCTTCAGTAGTTAATATTGCTGACCCTAGTGGAGGGAGTTTTGTGATTCCCTTCTAATCAAGTCTAAGAGTGCTAATAGGAAAGACGAATAATCCTTCATAAAAAATACCATGAGGTAGTATTTCCAATAACTTCTAAAATCAGAGTTTCTGGTAACTACTTTGTCTGGTTTGAACATTGGTATTTTCCTCACTGGAGATTGCTCTTTTTTTTTCACGTCTTGATTTTTTTTCCAGCTTTTGGGAACTGTTTCATAATACATAAATAGCAAATTAGACATGTCTCACTTTTAAAGTATTCCTTAATGGTTCTTCCCCTTCTGTGCAGATGATGAAGTAGTAGGGGTTAGTGTCAGTGTTCGTGACCGTGAAGATGTTGTGCAAGTCTGGAACATGAATTCTTCTTCAGCAAGTGAAGCAAAAGTTTTAGAAAAGATTCATAAACTTCTCCCACACACCTCTTTTAAAGCGGTCTTTTATAAATGTAAGTATTTTGTACTGTTCATTTCTACCTTCATTAGAAAAACAAGATGCTGGTAGGGTATTTCTATGGGAATATCCTGCCTGATTCATCATTAATCACTTAGGAATGTAGCATCTGTCATTGCATTAAAATTATGTCCTTTCAATGTAGAAGTTAGCTATCATTCAAAAGATATTTTTAATTTCATTGTACAATCTGTTTTGTTTAATGTATCTGATTCACAAAACAAATTAAACAAGTCTCTTAATAACTCAGAGTTGTTATTAATAACTCTACATACCATCCAATTTAAATATTAAGTTAGAGGAACCATTTGCAATCAGGATTTTAAGGGATCTCATATTTTAGGCTCCATGTAAATGTATTATTAAACAGTGTATTCTGAAAGATCCCTTGTTGGCACATTATGTTCTCCCTTGACTGATTTATACATTTTTATCTTCTCTTTTTTTAATCTTTTCATCTCCTTGACAGAATTTACACATTCTTCTATTCCTTTTTTTTTTCCTTCTCTCTTCCCTAGCCCACAGAGAGCATCACGCTTTTGAAGGCTGATGTGGAAAGCATTGAGTGCATTGTATACCAAGATCATTTGTTGTTATTTGGTGTTTTGAGCTGGTCTGGACAAGGAGGAGGATGGTGGAAGCCCTGCAGAAGTACTACATGAGATTGGCCCTTTTGACTTTCTGACATTTCAAACTGGCCTATTGCTACTGAAAAATGAAAAAAAAAAACCAACCAAACAGTTGCCTTGACCACTAAATACGTGATTCATTGCTTCATATTGAGTTGGTGTTTTTAGTTCTTAGTTGTTGCTTAAAAAAATGTTTTGGCCACTTGTTTGTTCAACCTGATTATATTTGTTCCCATTTCTTTAAGATAGTTGGCTTTTTATTCTGTGCTGTACTTAGTGAAAAGCAAACATGCAGAGATGCTATGCTGCTTTTCCAAGATGTGCTGTACATAGAGGAATCCTGGAATGGGGAAATCTGTTTTCAATTTTCACTTTGAAACGTTCCTATGATGTTAAAATTTACTCACTGGTTTTGTCCTAAGAGAGCAAGAAATTGTACTGCATTTATTCTAATGTTCAGTGTGATCTGGTTTTGCACTGACAACAGCACATACTGTAAATGTAAATAGAAAAGGGTATCTTAAATGAGCAACTAAAGAGAACACATTGATATTGGGACTAATCCTATAGGATGATGTTGATGTCTTTTAATTGTATTGATTTCAGAAGAGCCCTTGTTCAGGTTAGAATCAGAAATTTCTCAGTAGGAAACCCTGCAAACTCAACACCCCTTATTTAAGGGTGATAGGGTATTTATGGTTTTATATTGTATGCTCTCCTCTGGTACTTTTGTGTACATCCATGAAAAGGTGTCATGAATAATTTCTAATGAATTGTACAAACTGGATCCATCCCTCCCATTTCCTTAAGTATGTCAGGCCCATAAGGTCAGTGTCAGAATTGCTGCTGACTTCAGTGCAAAGGAAGAGATCCCATTGTCTGTAGTTTCAAGCCTTCAAAACTTCCTAAGTGTCCTTTCTAAAATAAACAAAAAATACAGAAATTGGTGTTGCAGCTTGAGTAGGAATATAAACAATGTTGACCTTTAAATGTTTGTCTGTATTAACTATTTGAGATGTTTTAATATACTACCAAAGATTGATGTGGTTCCTTTTACAAGAAGCTGCAAGTTAGAGATGAACATACCCTCTGCTGAGCACTCCTTCATCCTTTAGAGGTTTTTGTCTGGCAGCTCTTCAAGTTGCACTGATTTTCACATCTTTAGTATATTAAAAGGCAGCCATAAAAATCAAATAAATTTTAAAATAAGTATCACACATTTGAGATTTTTTTACAAAAAAATGTTGTGCTTACAACTTTAACTTTTATTTATGGATTAAGACTGTGTAGTTAATGAGCATTATTAATTAAACACATTTTCTAAAATCCAAGCATCTTCCTTCTGTAATTACTTTCTGAGATGAAATGTTACTGGTCCTACTTTTTCAAACCCATGTGTTTTACATTAAAACTTACTCTCTTAAAAGCTGTCTGTTTTGTTCTTAGATTAATTTTTTTTCAGTGAAGAAGTGTGAAGTAGCAGTGGATACTTGCAGGGAGGTACCTGGACAGCCTCCAGGCCTGTGTGATGGAGGGGAAAAGTGACTTCAGAGGAGTGAGGGCTAGAACACAGTGAGGAGAAATGTTTTCAACTGCTTGATGAGCAAGATTTCTCACTTGAAATATTTCCCTGTCTTTGGAGGAAATGTAAGTGGAATACTAATGGAGAATTAATCATGCACCTCTCCCTCTGCTTCCTTTTACTTTTGGAAACAAGCCACAGCCTCTTATTTCTTCCCCAGGTTTGTTTTCAGGATGATTGTTGATTCCGGTAGAGTTGGAGCTGCTGGCAGAAGGGGCTGATCTGGTCATGTCACTGGAACTTTCCAGTTTAAGGTATTCCTTTATTCATCCAACTGCAGGCAAATATTTTTATGTTGTTGCCTTGTGTGCCTGTTTGATATTAAAGACCCCTCTGCTTCAATATTGGGTTAAGACTTCAAGACACCATTCTAGCTGTAGGGTAGGGTAGCTACAGGCTGACTCTCAAGGTCTGTATTTCAAATTGTTGTAAATTTTTTCATTCTCCTAAATTCCTAGTCTATAAAATCAGGGATTTTATTTTTTTTTCCATATGCCTTAATTCTGATAGTGGTTGTAAGTATTACTTAGAATAAGGGTTGATGGATACCGTCTGAACTAAGATTCAGTGTCTCATGCCACAATCCATGGGCTTGGATTAAACTGGGAAGTGCAAGTTCACAGGAACATGATGAATTGCATATTGGAATTTTGCAACCATTGATTTTAGGAGTTAGTAGAATTTTTGAACTGTCCTTTCATCCCTACATCTGTAGGGATGTTTTTATACCAAATGATGTTGAACAGTTAATTTTTATACTCTTTTAAATATTCATTATTTTCACCTGGAGATTTGCTTTATTGAACTTGATTAAATGAGCCCCCTAGTACTTCCAAGTCTTCTAAATTGTTTAAATGGATATCAGACAAGTGCCTACAACTTCCTATCAAAATTAATTTCTGCTGGCATTTCAATGTAAAATTAAAACCTTTAACTTCCATGGTGACAGACTGCAAAGAAACTCCAGACTAGCTGAATTAAAGAAACCTGCTTCCCTTTTGGGGTGGGATCAAGCCCTGGCTGATCCCTCCCACACTGAAGTGGTGCCCTTGGGCTCTGTCCAGAAAGGCTGAAGCTTTTTCCATACCTGGAGCACGTGTCACTTTTATCCAGACTGTTTTGTGAATTTTGTGGAAACTTCATATGCGTGATACACCTGGGAAGCCAGGTGAGATGAGAGCTAAGAGGAGAGTTCTGGCTGTGTTTACAAGTGTTGGTAGCACCTTGCAGAAGTGCTCACTGCCCTCCTGGGGCACGTTTGGATGCTGCATGGTGGTAGGTGGAGGGTGGTGTGGAGCTGAAGGGGCACTGCACACACAAAGGAAGGGGATGCAGCCCAAGGGAGCACAGGGGAAGAGGGGCTGCTGGCCAGGCTGTGGTTGAAGCCACCTGGGCACCTGGAGCCAGGAAGGACAGCCATGGATTGGTAAGAGGAATGAAGAGGTTTTTCCTGCTGAGTATCACTTGTGCTGCACCTTCCCAGGGCTGAAGACAGACACTGGCAGCAGGTGAGGGCCAGCTCTGATGCTCCCCCCACCTTTGTGCCCATCACTAATTGCTCTCTGGGCCTCTCCAGGCTGCAACACAATGGCTGCAGGAGGGATTAGTTGGGAATTTCACTTAACAGGGATGAAGGGATGTCTTCTGGGGCTGGCTAATTAACAGGATTTTACTCTAGTAATTAAATAGCAGTTTGTTGAACACAACTTAGTTGATGAAATCTTTGGAAAACATCACAATTAGCAGGCAAGGAATGGCAGCTTTGCCTCAAAAGCCTGTCCCCAACCAGTTGCTGGCATGGTTTTAACCTTTCCTTCCCCAGCAGAGACAGTGTTGACTATTAATTTATTTGGGTTTGCTGCTGTTGCTGGACAGGTTGTTCACCCTCTGCTGTCACAGCAGCTGGTTCCTCTAGGGCTTTATCTCAGCTGAAGGGGCTTGAGATGTGCCACGTGTTGCTCTCTCTGGCACTGTCTTCTCAAAAGCCAGTGCTGGAAGACAGGAGTGTTTGCAGCCAGACAAGAGAGTATTTTTATTTTTATATTCTTTGTATGGCAGATTAACCAGAGGGGATGAAATCTAAGAGTTGTCTTAAAACATAAACCTGACAGAGGGAAGTGATTGATCCCACACAGCTTATATAAACCCTTTCATCTGCACACACACGGAAAGGGGAGGTGCCTTCAGTTGGAAATTGTTCCTGTCTTCATCTCTCTACTTCCCCATCTTGTAATGATTCTCTTAGGACAATAAGGATGAGGAAATTAGATTAGACAAACAGTGGGAGATTCCACAGTTTGCTATTAAAGCCACCTCCAACCTTTGCTACACTTTGACAGCTCTCAATTTCTTAATTTGACAAGGTAATGAACACTGGATGATTTCTGAAGCCGTACGTACCGCAGCACGGGGGAATGGGGGCTGTGCTCTGCACGGGGAATGACCAGCCCAGCACCTTCCTCCCACCCAGGTTACAAAACCTCATCCCTGGGAAGGGAGGTGGTGTGTGCAGCAGCCAGGGTTGGGAGCTGTGGTGTTAGTGCATGTGCTCCTGTGCCAGGAGACAAGTGGCCCTGCCTCAGGAGCGTGTGTCATCTCCAAGAAGCTGTGCGGCAGCTTTTGACCTCCCCGTGTTTTGCTTGGCTGGGCAGTACATTGTTTCCTTCCACTCCCCCCGGGGCTGTGCAGACTGTGGAATGGGCTGGCCGAGCCAGCCAAACTAAATACAGCAGGAGACATCCTGTGGGTACCTCCCAGGCACAGCATTCCTGGAGTGGGCGGGTGGGCATCCATGCACCTGCATGGCTCTTGAGTCCAGCCTGGTGACCTGCTCCTAGTCAAGGGGCAGGAGAAAGGGCTTTCAGTGTGGTGGAGAAACTACCAGCTGTTGGTAACAGTGTCAGTGGAAAGCACAGCAGTTCTGGAGCAGTCCTGGGGTGTTCTTGCACAGTGTTGAGGGCAGGTTTCAGCTTTCACTGCTCCCTCTCCAAACTGCCCATTGCAAGCCCAGTGCCTGTGATGTGCTCCGTCTCGTGGAGGAACTGGGAACGTATCCATCATCACTGAGGCTCCATAAATAAATAAACACATGGGAGCAGGCTGGAAGTGAAGTAGGTATCATTCATCATACGAGGGGGCCTGGAGTATGTTCAGCTCATAATGTGTAACAGAGTTATGAACAGGCATGGGATGGATCCCCTTCTTTTTGGATCATGATTCTTTGTAATAAACATGCAAGACAATTTGTATAAAATAGTGAGGATTCTTTCCTAGAGAAGTAATTTAAAGCTATATTTGCACATCAGTGAACAGCTCAGAGGAATGTTTTGTGGTTACATTTCCATACAAGTGTGCAAAGAGAAAACAACCCAGTCAGCAAGTGATGGATGGTGCATGTAATCCTGTGCCATGATGTGCCCTCCCTGGGTAATCATATTCCATGGCCTCCCACCAGGGAAGCGCCCATCCTGGCACCCCTGCCTCCCTGCTGGAGCTGTCACAGCCCTGAGGTGGATCATGTTGTAAATCCCATCAAAGGTAGAAGGGATTTTTCCTGCATGTCTTTGGTCATGAAATAGGGGGGTTAGAGTAGGAAAATCCTGACCCAAATGCATTTGCACTGCTGGCTCTTAGCAACCTTTCAAAATAACATTTGCCTGTGAAAGGACAGGATGGCTGCCAGGTAAACTGGGAAATGATCCTGAATTGTGGCACAAGCATGGTCTGCACAGAAAGCTTGATGGCTTTTTTTATTTTTATTATTTTTTTCCACTTTGCAATAATTTTTGGGTTTTTTGTGTTCAGTATTTCCCAGCCAGCTTGTTACTCACTCCTTACATCCACACCCTGCAGCAGCAGTGCCACTCTTCTGGCTTTGTGTCTTGGATCCCTCATGCTCTTGCTGTGACTGTGTGGTGGGAGTCAGCTGGTGACTTTCCTGGAGTTCCTCCCAGCAGGATGTCTGACCACAGGAGCACAGGGCAGCCCCTCTCCATGGTTTCAGAAGCAATTAGGGTAATGTTTCTCCCTCTGGAGTCAAGCTAACTACAAAAGTGATGTGAGCATCTCCATTGCCCTCATCTCCAACATCCCTACTTCTTAGAGAAGAAGTAACTTCTGCTGATTGTTCTCCATTCTTGAGCTTCCTTGGAAGGCTCTTAAGTTTCTAAAGTTTGTAAGTAATTACCAAAAACTCTCATTTAATCTTTTCAGGGGGTTTTGTGTTTGTTTGTTTTGTTGTGGGTTTTTTTCCTGATTGTTTGTTTTGTTGTAGCTTTTTTGTTTGCTTGTTTTGGTTTTGTTCTTTCATTTTTGTGAGTTTATAAATTTAAAGCCTCAACATCTGAACAAGAAAACACCTGCAAAGAGCTGAAAGCAAGTGGATGTCCTGTGAAAGGCTGGCACTGGAGCTGCCATGAGATGGCACTGCGACATCAGGCATGGAACTGAGCTGCTCCATCCCACCAGGGTGTGCAGGGAAGTACCTTCCTGGAGGGAGAAAAAATGCCAGGGAAGAGAAAGGACTTATGTAAGGATAATTCTGCTATTAGTCAGGAGGAGCTGTCATGGAGCTGTGTCTGGACTGGACTTTTCCTGCTTATACAAAGCACATAATGCTGTAGGAATTCATGTATAAACAGTGCAAATAAGAGGGGAGGGAGGTTAAATTATGAACAGCAGTAAGGAAATAGATTTTCTTTAACTGTTGCTGGCAAATTCAGAAAGTCTTTGATTTCTGGGGGGTTTCTGAACACCACTGCATGCTAAAAATAGTCATGGTATAACTTTTTTCCTGCACTTCTGTGTTTCTCCCTTTGAGCATACAAAAAGTTTAAAACAAGCTGTAAGAACAGGGAGAGGCTGTCATGGCTGGGCAGGTTGCAGCTGGACTGGGGCTGGCTGTGCTGCCCTGGTGTTTCTCCTTAGGGATGGGATGTCTTCCTGGAGCTCTGAACTCCTGGTAGGACACAGGAAAAGCACCTTATGTCCATAGTGGGGCAAAGCAGCATGCTCCTTACAAAGGGCCAGGTGACATCTCTGACACCATAAATGAAACACTTGAAAAAATGTTTTGCCACCCATTTTATTCAAAATTTGGGAGAAAACATGGAATGGAGCATGCTACAATTTCTAATTAATTGTAATTAGAAATACTACAAAATGGAGGGAGCCTCTCTATATACTGTGAATGGCTTCTCCCCTCTCTTGAGCTAAATGGAATATCTGCCTTTCCCTCTCTTCTGCTCACCTAGGAATGAGCTCTTTTGGTGCTCAGACAAGCCCTTGTCCAGGTCTTGCTCTTGGAAAGTGAACACAGCTCATCTGTTCATTTCCCCACTCAGAAAGTAAGAGTGGGCTGCATCTCCATGGCTTCCCTATGGTGCTGACCAGGTCAGAAGCAATTCTGAAGAAAAGGGCAAAGCCCATCCATAGAATGGGTTGCAGGTGGTGTTTCCTGCCCCATGACACGAGGAGGGATCAGTAAGTGGGACCAGCAGTGGGATTTTTCCTTGCTCATGTGTTAAACCACCTCGGGACCTGCATTTTCCTGCGCTCCCAAGAGGAAAACAGCTTTGGTAAGAAGTAGTTTGGTATTTGGGGCCAGCTTGTCAGCAGAGAAACTCTTTCAGGGCCCTAACAGGTTGCAGAAATTCACCTGAGCTCAGGAGGTCTCACCATGATCTGTTACCCCTGCCCATTACGTAAAAAAAAAAA
>WEIU01010842.1:0-19467 GCA_013389925.1 Aegithalos caudatus | reverse complement strand
AAAAAAAAAAAAAAAAGGCAAGCAGCCTCTTGTACTTGACCCACATTTCTCCAAGGTTCATTTTCTCTTCCCTATTTTTATCCTCAATATCTGTATTTCAGTCCAGACAAGGAGCAGAGACAGGACATGTCTCCTTCCCATGCTGCTCTGAGCCCAGCAGGCAGCCACTCCTCCTGGCACTGCCATACTTGGGGTTGGGCTTTTTTTCTCCAACGGCACAAAACTTAGTTTTTAAGGGTGGATTTTTTTTTTTTAATGAGACTTTGGGGAATAATTACCCTTTATGCTACTTCAAAGAAGTCCCCAGCACGATTAGCTGTACCCTCAGAGGACTGTGCCTGTTAGTAAAATACGCTGGCTTAAGCATCCTGTGAGTAATACAGACTTTGAGTGATGGTACTTAGTACAAATGGGCCAATGATCACATGTCTGAGTCTCCTAAAGCCATTCAGGAGATTTTTGCACCAATTGCAGCCTATTCATCAAAATAACATGCCAATAAGTAATGCATTACAACGCTTTCAGAGGGGAGTGTGCAGAGTAAAGTAGGGGAATTCTGCCCCCAAATGGATATTCAATCTTATGACAAGGATTGTGTATTAAAAAAAAGGGGAATGCCTTGGCTCCTGGCCATACTATGATCCTAGGGATAATGCTTTATCTCCTTTATCTTTCAGCTGCTTTCCTGCCTCTGCCACATGTGGACATTGAAACATTAACAGCCAACCCCAAAAGTAACCCATTTTTAGGAGAGCATATTTTTTGCTGGTTATATCCTGAGCTCTTGAGTTCATTTCCCAGCTTTTTCCCCATAATTCCAAGGATGCAGCAGGTACCCTTCCTATTTTTACTACCTCCCCAAATATTTTTAAGGAAAAGTGAAGCACCTTGTCTGTCTGGCCCTAGGACATGGTGTTTTAAGGAGCCAGTTCCCTGCAGTAAATCCTACAGGAACTGGCAGCACCATGGTGATAAACCATGGGGTTGGGATTCACCTGTGGGGAGCAATTGGTGCAGGCAAGAGACCTCTGACTTCACAGTTGAACTGTCTGTATGTACCTGGAAGCACTGATCCAGAGGTTGGCATGGGGATTTTTGGCTGCTGTGGTCATCCCATGGAGGAGCTTGGATGCAACAGTTGTTGAAGGGCCACCAAAAGGACAGGTCTGACACAGTGAGAGGGCCAGGCTCCCTTAGGTGCCAGTGGCAGGGAGGTGTCAGACAGTCACAGGGATGCCTGAGGGATGCCAAAATCAAAGCCCACTAGGCTTTTGAATGGGAAGGCAGGAGTGCAGGGAAGCTCTTCCCTGCCCCAGACCAGTTCCATCCCAATCACCTCTGCTGCCTTACCCACACTGGTGTGTATGGGTTTGTGCTTAAACCATTACAAATGCAAATGATCCTTCTCAATTACAAAAGCCTGTTCGAACTGGCATCTTTGAAGAAAACTCTGAGAGAGCTCCTGGCACAGCTCTTCTTCAAATATTTGGAAGCTTTGCTAAGTCTCCTGTAACAAAGACAGGCAAAACCTCCTGCTCCTCTCCACCATCCCTCCTGTGAAGCTGAGTGCTCTGCCAGAGTGTATAGAGAGAATGTCACTGCTTGAATGGTGACTGTGTGACACGAGGGGTGGCAATGGATGGAGATGCCACCAGGGACAACAGCAAGGCTGTGGTGGCTGCACTGCAGCCCATCTCCAGGTGCCCTGCTTAAGTGTTGCTGCCACAGAGCAGCACCTTGGGGAGCACCTTCTTTGCTTCAGTATGCAACTTTCCCTCCTTATTTTCCTGCTTTGTCCTTCTGCACTGGCCTGAACTTTTCCCCTATTCTCTGCCACGAGCTCTCTCTGCACTGAAGATGCCCCAGGGCAGTGAGCTGTGGTCCAGGTGCCCCCCTTGTTGACACTGGCCAGGCACTCCTGCCAGAAGGATGGGCATGAGCCATTTGTAGAGCCTGTCCCCTGGCCAGCTGGAGCAAGTGGAAGTGAAATTAATGATTAAATAAACGTGGTGGCCACTGCACACCCTCCCACACAGTACTTCCAAAGCACAGAAACGTCCTGTTTCAGATTTGATATCTGCTATCAATCGAGATTGAAGGTATTGATCCAGGCTGATTGCTGGGATAATCAGTAAGTGGAGGGGTAATTGACTGTCATGTCTCTGATTGATTGGGCACCACAGTTCACAGCAGCCAACATTATTTTCAAGCACTTTGCAGCATCTCCTTTAATAAAGAAATACAGACTTTAAGTAACAGTGATTTATGTGTGCTGCCATTTATCAGGTGGGTGAGGATGTTCTTGGTCAACGTGTCCTTACCTTAAACAAACTGAAAGGTGTCACCAGGAGAGTGCTGGAGCAGGAAAGCATGGATTTTGGTTTGCACGTGTGTCACTGTGAGCCAACACCCTGCTGTGGGACCATCCCACTCCTCACTGCTTGCCTGCAGCAGATACTAACAGAGGGCCTTTGAGACAGCAAAGGCACTGCACATGGGCCAGGAGAGTGTGACCTCCTCTCCAGATTGTTTGAAATGTTAAAGCAGTAAATGTTTTTTATATTTTATATGTGTTCTACGAGGGCTTGTTAGCAACTGATCCAGAAAAACTGTCCAGGGAGAAGAACAAATTGGGAAACATCCCAAGTTGCTGCAATCAAATCCACAAAAAGCTCATATAAAATTTTTACATATAATCAGGAGGATGGAAAAATTACCTTATTCCCTGCCATGTACTTCAAATTAATGTAGACAAACATTATTCAATCCTAATACTGACGGTGACCATGAAACCTCTTTCTGTACTTACCAAGAACAGGCAGATTAAATTGTTTTTCTCCTGGAGGAGAGGCTGGGTTAGTAGTCTGGAGTGTCTGCTGTTGGTTTTTAACAGTCTGTACTACCTGACTTTGCTGCCCCTCATCTGCAAGCTCTTTTGGGTAGGGACTGTTCCCTGTGAACAGAGGTCTCATGAAATGAATGGGATTGAGTTTTCAATGAATTCTTGTACCTAAATAACTTAGTGAACTTGGCTTTGGAGTAGGTTCAGGGATGAAGGTCCCAATTTTGACTCCACAAAACCCAGAACTGGTTACATTCCAGTTGCAGCTAAAGCAAAGCAGGTTGCAGAATTACTGTACATGCTAGTTTCCCACCTGAACATTGTTTACAGGCATATTTGGAGGCTTTTTTTTTGTGTTTGTCTCAGATTTCCCAATGTCTGGCAGCCTGTTGGGAGCTGCCAGATGTCCAGAGACGCTGACCTCGCCTGCTAAACATGCACAAGCTCTTTCACTGCAGGCTCAAAGCAAGCCCAGTGCCTCCAGCAGCACGGGGTTGGCCATGCACGTGGTGTCTGGGCCTTTGAAGAGTGTGGAGGAAACCCAGGACATGCCAGGGATTCTGTCTACCGCCCATGCCAGCAGCACAGCTGGCTTCAGTTGCTGTGATGCACCCTGAAGTCCTTGTCCTAGTGGGCAGCACTATTTGTTCAAGTCATTTGAGATTCAGGAGCAGTATAGTGGTGGGAAAACATGCAAGGAAGAAGCCCATGGACTTTGTGAATGTACGTAAAGCATGAAGGCCACTCTGACAGATCTGTGTCAGTGTGTAGCTGCTGTTCCTTGAGTACTTGCTCTAAGTCCCAAAGTTCTCTTTTTCCTTACAAATGGAACTTAATAAGCTACCCTTGACTTTACCCAGATTTCTCATTAATTTCCTTCCCAGCTTTCAGCTGAGTCGAGCTGTTCCTCACCTTGGGTTTCGGTCTGTTAAACAGCTCAGCCCAACCTGCTTTTGGTTTGCTTTGTCTTGATTTTTTGGCACTGCTGGTGAGCTGAAACACCCATCTCTCATGTTGAGGGCAGAGCTGACTGGGGAAGTCACTGAAGCCACCGAAATTTCACAGTGACAGGTGGCAGCCCTGCGGGCATCGCTCATGAGTCAGCCACGCTGCAGGGCAGCGAGGGCGCCTGAAGAGGTTTCTCATCCCACCCAAGTTTCCTTTCCTGGGAAGCAGGGTGGCTGTGCTGGGGTGCGTGGGCTGTGTGAGCTCCCAGAGAGTCAAACCCAAACTGAGCTGACAGAATAGCTGTAGCCTCAAGCACCCCAGCAAAAACCTCCTGTGCTGGAGGCTTAAACTGCTGATTACACAGAGCTGGCTGGCCCTGGGTCACAGTCGAGGTGCTGGTTCAGACCACGGTTAAATGTGCAAGAGAAACAGAAAAAATGCTGTGCTAGATGGGGTCAATGCATCAGTCACTTCAAAGAGAGGTAAAACCTACAAACAGCAGCCATGTGTTGCTTACTCCCCCTCAATTTTTTCTGTTAATCCCAACAATCCTATACTGGTGGGTTTATGGAAGTGTAAGACTGGGATCCCCTCCGACCCCTCTTAAAATAACTTGTGTGAGAGCTCCACACATGCTTTTAGTGAGCAACTGCACTCTTTCCATTGCATCTGCTGAAGCGAGGATGATGAGAAGGGGGAAGAGGAAGGTTGTGTCAACCAGCAGTTAATACTGAAGGACAAAAAAATTTTAAAGTTTAGTGCCACAGCGTTAATATGAAGCATTTCTCCTTATTGAGTGGACATATTGCAGGAATAAACAACAGGACAAGCAGAGCAAATGCATGCCACAGTGAAACAAGAGTTAAACAACATCAAATCATCCCCGTGATGGATCATTAAGGATGTGGAGTCTAAATGTGTGGTAAAATTACCATCGTGCAGATGCTCTTATACCAACAACTTATTTTACATATTGGAAACTATTGAGAAAATTCCATGTAGGAAATGCACACTAAGACCAACCCATCTCACAGTGAATGCACATTTGGATTGTTGGACAAGGTGAATTTTGAGGGGTGAGGGGGACTGAGTTGAGCTGCTGCTGCCTGGGATTACAGCTGCCTTCATCTGGAAATGGTACATCTCTCCCTGCAACCTCCCCACTTCAGACCATGTGTACAGCAGGGATGGATCAACAAAGAGTGAGAAGGGTTAAATAAACAACAGAGCCAGGACTAAATAGGTAAATACTGAGGAATTACCTTTTTTAACATATATATATATATATTGTAAAAAAAAATTAAGGCAACATTCCTCCTGCTAATTAGTGTTTCCTCAGCACTGCGAAAACTACAGCTGTAGGAAGAATTCAGGAAAAGTAATCAGCAGCACAATTAAGCAATCTGCCATAATGACAGAACACAACTTTAGGGATAGAATAATCAGAAACGTATATATTTCTCCTTCTTGATTTTCATTTCCCACTCAATGATTTGCCTTTGCAGGGTGTATATAAAGCACTGCCTGATAGAAATGCCCATATTTCTCTGCTACAGCTTGTAGACCTTGCTGCAGTGAGGATGCCCATGTTAATTCCTGCCAATCACTTACAACTAATGTTATTCTTACTGTTATTTTTGAAAACCTAATGTTTGATCTGCTTTAATCCTAATTTTGCCACCCTGTCTCATATAAACTCCTTTCACTCCTTTAAGTTAAAGGGTCCAGCTCCTTTAAGTGGAAGGCATCCAGACAAGAAATCCTGGAACTGAGGTCCCTTTTTTCCCTGCCAGCCATCCCACCCAAGGAAGCAGAGCAGGGAGATGCTTCACACTGTGTTTGTGCAACCTCCAGCTCTGCTCAGGAGAGGAAAACGCCTACACCTGTGAGCAGACAGAGAGGGGAATGGGCCTGACCTGCTCCATCTGCACAAGCTGTTTTCCCAGAGCTCCCTCAGGCTGTAGGAGCCCACAAGGAAGGTAAGCTCCCCTCCATGGAGATGGTTTGGAAGGGAAATATGGCCCTTGAGAAGGGGCTCCCATGCATTTCAGCTCTCTGCCAGTCATGGAGCAAGGCTGGCTGGAATGAAGCTGCAGGAGAGAGGGAAGCTCGTGTGTTGCTGTGGGAGGTAGGTGTTCTCTTTAGGCTCTGCTCGGGGGGTTTACTGGCTGCTGGGAGGGGGCTCTCATGAAAAACCAAGAGGGAAACAGTTTTGGTGGAGTCAGGGGTCATCTGTGTGCTGTGGTAGGCCACAGTCATTAACAGTGGGACTTGGTGAGTTTTGTAGTGGTATTTCCCAGGAACTGGTGAAGCTATTGGGGAAGGCCACCAGCCTTTCCCTGGGAGGTGGCAGCACCACCAGTGGTGCTGCAGAATCCTTCCAGGATGGTGGAATAGGTGGGATTGCTGCTGAAGGTGTCTGGATAGAACTCTCAACATGTGCTCTGCTCAGCTGGGGTGTGTTGGTTGCCCTGTTACCCTCCCACAAGCGTGGATTTCCTTCTGCTCATTCCCAGATGGAGCTTTTGCTTATTATTCCCCAGTATGGATGGAGTTGGCTGGTCCTGGAGGTTCTTAGAAGTGGCTCAAGTTTGTAACCTGAGGACAATGTTTGTAACCTTTCTCTCTGATGTGAGGGAGGGCCTTAGGTGTTTTGAATTTACATGTGGCTGCTAAAAACTTAGCTACCATCAGAAATAAGTTAGGAACTGTAAATGTTACATTGAGGAATCTTTATAAATGCAATTCTCTGGTTTGCATCCAACATAACCTAATGAAATGACAACTATGAAGTTATATATTTCAAGAATTAAATTTTCATAATGGGATAATGCAGCTGGAAGCCCGGCACTTTTATAACCTGAAAAACTTTTATTTTTGCCTTAAGGGATAAGCTTGAGATAAAAACTTAAAGAAACACCTAACGCTGAGAAGCCCAACACCTCCTCATGAGCAGAAAGATGTGAGTTCCACCTGCTTCAGGCATTAATGAAAAATCATGATGCCACTTAAATCAGTTTCTGGCATTTTTCTTAGTATTACAAAAGATAAGGTATCTTGGTAGCCAGATTCTTCTGTCACTAAAGCTGGTGAAAAGTCACATTACCATGACCCGTTCCAGAACTCTCGGATCAGAGCTGATACTATTCTGCATGTTCCCTTTTCATCTGGGACACTGGTTTGCAAACAAACATACATACACAGATCTGTTCCTCTTTTTCCTGTGTGCCCATGTTCGTGGAAATCATTGGGAACACCAGGTCCAAGGTAGAGATATGTGTCTATAAAACTCGTTCACAAAATCCTAAACCGTGGAGGAATGCTGGGTTAATTTTTCATCTGAGTATCAGCTGAAAGTAATATAAACCCCAAATTAATGCAGACAATGCCTAGTCTGGTCTGCAGGCCCTCTTTATTTTTGAATTCTTTTCTACTAAAACTCAATAAAAACATGGGGGTGGAAGGTGCTGCTGGGAATTTGCTTTTTGTTCTGCTTAAGTGCTGTATTTCTCAGCAGTCTTCAAGTTGCTCAGCATGAAGATATTGTTACATTAGAACTACTGTGGGTTTAACACAATTCGGAATTTGCAGGCAAATGGATGTATTGTGTTGGGGCTTATCCACAAAGGACTGTGAAACTACAAATTACAACCCAGCTGCATTCCCTTATCTGGATTTTTTTTCCCTCCATGTGCCTGTGAGTCCTCCCCTGTTCACAAGCAGAAGGTGTAAGGAGAAACTCAAGTGAGAAAGAGACATAGGCCTGAAGCCAGAAGGGACCCTGACACTGGAGATCCTGCCCATGTCCGTGGCTGCTTTCCATTAGCAGAGAATGTGATGCCTCTGGATTTAGTGTTTTTGTGATTGCCTGAGAACTTTGTTTCTGTAATTCTCCCTAGAAAAGTGTAGCAGATGGGGTAATAGTCAACACATCCACTGAATGCTTCTCTGACAAGGAGGAAGAAGGGGTAATTCTCTTGGATTCTAAATATTCTCTTGGATTGCTAAATATGGAAAACTGAGGATCCACCCATGTTGTGTTCTCAGCTGTTCTTGGTCCACATTCTTCCTCTTTGAAGGGAATGAAAACCCCCAGTAGGTCCCTATAGGAGAGGTAGGAGGCACTTACACTCTGCAGTAGTTTGAGACAAGGCTTTAGCAGCTCTTGCTAGTCTTGGGCAGGTTTTGCTGACCTTGTCCCAGTTACAGAGGCCAGGTTATGTACCAGAGCCATGTGCCACAAGCATGGACACCTGGCTTGAGGACAGCACTGCAACAACCAAGTCTGTCTGGGCAGAGGTGCTGCACCCCAAAGAGACAAGACAAGTTCTTGGCATTCATTCTTCAAAGCAAAGGGCTGTATTAGCTGATTGGAGTGATACTCTGCACACCTGCTAACCAGTAATAGGCTGAAAACTCAATGACCCCACTATAATGTTGTTATGTTTATTTGCTTCCTTTCAAATGGCTGTTCCTATGAAGGATGCTGACAAATGGGACCTGAACTCATGCATTTAGTGGGCCAGGAAATAAATATATCAGAGAGACAGTACTTCTTTGGACTCTTCTGAGACTTGGGAGTTGCTGGCCATTCTGTTTGCTGGCTCAGTTTAAGCAGCAGAAATGTCCATGTGTTCTGTCAAAGCACTTTACTTGTGACAGGCAAAGTGCTGCCCTGACCTGGAAAACCATTCAGAGCAAATAAATGCATTAATTCAATGTGGAGTATCTTATATTTGATACACACCACTTCCTAATCACTTTACTGAACATCTGGATTGCCTTGAAATGAAACCAGTGATGGCGTCATCTGCAATTTGGACATGGGATCCATTTCGGAAGGCTTTTTCCAGGAGAGCACCTCTTGGATCTTGGTATGATTTAGGTTGGGTCCTACAGGTCTAATCCAGAGTAAATACAATTAAGGGTTGCTTCACTGCTGAAGGAGGACAGAAAGTACCACACAGGAGCCAGCTGGGCCCTTTGATAATTGTAGTCCAAACTGTAGAATCATACTAAAAAGTGCAGATGTTACCGAGGAGCAGGGATTTTTCATAGGTCTGAAACAGGGTCTGTGCCCCTTTCTATTAGAGCAGTACAGGTATGTTTTTGCAGAAGAAAGGAGAATAATTCATTGTGACTGTTAACATGGTACAAGAGGCTGAAATTAACCCTGTTGTGCTGGTAAGAGTTGCAGAGGAACACCAAGGGTGCAGAGACTGCACTGGCTGCTGTGTGTGAGCGACAGCGATGACTTAATGAACGAGAGATGCACTCGCATTGCAACTCAGGCTCAGCTGAGAAACAGCAAGAACTATTTGCCACATCTTTTTGTCAACATCTGTTTGTCTCTGAGTCCATGAAAGTGAAAAAAATCTCATTGATTTTTTTTTTCCCCCATGTGTTGAAATTTTGCACAATTCTTTCTGTTACTTTGGCAGCCAAATGATACTGGAATGTTTCACCTTCTTTTTCCAAGTTTTTGAGCTGAGTTGTTCAGTTGAGGTTTGTCACATAAACCATGAGATTTTACTTCTGCTGCTAGCCAAATTATAATCTTTATATCATAAGCCTTTTGTTGTTTATTTCTTTTTCTTTAAAACTCCAGCTTCTGGAACCATGAGAATGCATGAAAATCTCTACTCCTGCTTTCTGTCATGTGTTTGTTTTCCCTTGAGTTTTTACCACTGAGAACTGTGGAGAAACTTCTGGGTGTCATCGGAGAGATGAAAAATGGAATTCATTAAATTTTGTTTTGTTATGTTTTTTGTTTTTTAAATACCACTGGGATAATTTTCGGAAACTATGACTCATGATTTTCAATGTTTAGATTTGGCAACACTGTAGTTCTCTGTGCTGCTTCCCCAGGACCAGGAGTGTTGGAAGAAGCCATGTGGGGCTTGTCTCCACGGACAAGTTCCAGCACAGAGAGCCAGGGTGTGAATTCACAGTGCCCTAGTTAGGCTACACAGCTTCCCCACGAGGATGCAGAGTGTGCAGTACCTGCCCTTCAGAAGCATTCTCAGGGCATGTCTCTGTAACATCCAGCCCTAGAGCTCTCACCAACCTGCTCCAGCTCTGGACTGAAGGCAGCAGGGCCATTCTGTGCATCAAACTGCACTTACTGGCATGGACACAGCTCAGCTATGCTGGGCTGTGTGGATGTAGTGGGTGGGATAACTTTGTGTGCTCCAGGTGATGCTGAGCCACCTCAGGTGCCCAGGGCTGGCTTCTCCTTGTCTTTCCACCACCCATCCCCTGTGTCTGAAGGGCAAACTGAGCTGGTCCATTTTCTGAGCCTGGTGGTGAAGACTTGAGGCTCTGGAGCTGACCTTTCCATGCAGTTAAAGCAAATGTGCTCAGTAGCAGCCAAGGGCCCTGTAGGGAAAGCAGTGACCCCTCTGTGACCTCTGGGGGGGGCTTTGTGAGGCTTGTGTGACTTGGTTTAACACAGGAATTTGCTAGTGGGTTCCCAACCTATAGGCTGCTCTGAGCATGGCTTGGCTCCTTGGAATCACAGGGGTGGGAAAACTTTGGCACCCAGAGGGGAACACACTGGATGAGGATAGGATGGCCTTGAGGGAGCAGTCTGAAGTTCCTTTTGGTTGTCCCCATCAACTGTAGAGGAAAAAAAAAAAAGAAAATGAGACAGTGGGGTACATCTGGTAAAGGGGGACAAGAGGGAGAAGAAGCCACTTAGGAATTATTCGGCCTTGGTGATGGAAAAGCTGTGGTAACTGTGGGATACCCGCTGTACCCAAGGCCAAGTTTGAGCAGCTGCTGGGGTAAAACCCAGGAGACAGGGATATTGCTGCTACAGCAGCTCCTCTGGCCAGGCCAGGTGGGAGGGAAGAAGCTGCTGTGTCTGGAGCCCTCCAGGAAGGGTGCTCTGCCATGGGAAAACCAGGATGCTGCAGGGTGCACCGGGGCGGAGGAGGGCTGGGAGCAGGCTGAGGTCTCTGCCCCTCAGGAAGCCGTGAGGGACTTGTGTGTTTTCCAAGGCAGCAGAGACAGGATGCTGAGGGGTGGGAGAGAGACAGATTTCCTTCTGCAGTGAATAGACTGGGGTGGGGGATGGTGGCTCCAATTTAACCCTTGCCTGTTCTTTTCATCTCCATACGAAATGGTGGCTCAGGAAAGCATTCCAAGGCATAAATGAGAGGCACAAAAAGTACTGGGTTGTTGGCACCGGGGTGATGCTATGAGTTTATTATCCCAGTTCTCTCACCCCCAGGCATGTCTCCCTGGCTCTGGCATTCCTTTTTACTTTGAAGTTTGTTTGTTCAGTGGCACTGGCATTGCTATGACCCACATGAACACCAGTGATGCCAAGGGAGAAGCTTATGGGACGTTACCTTGCGTCAAGTAGAAGCAGCTCGTGGAAGACAGCTGCAGATTTGGGTGCTGTAACAATTTTTCAGCAGAAGCCTGAAAAGATAGGATTTTATTTTTCTTTTACATCAGTGGTGGGGGGAAAAAAATCTAAGGAGTAACTTCTGAAATGGTTTATATTCTTGATCAATCTTGTGAAGTCATTAATAGGGCAATCTGGAGGAGAAGTGGAAGAAAACCCAGCTACCATCACCTTCCACTCCCACCAAACCCTTGGAAATGCTGTGGGAACAGGACCTGCATGAAGACCTTTTAGGGCCTAAGTACATGAAGCATTTGGGAGAGATACCTGGAACATGGGAATCCAGAGAAAATGACTTTGTTTACTGCACCAGAGTCTCCCAGAGCTGTGGAGAGTCCACACGGCTGAAAGCTGGCAGCCGGGCTGCAGGTGTGGTGAAAGAGACGTGTTTTCTAAACACCCCAAATACTTATTGCTCCAGCCTTTTGTAGATAAAGATCAGCTCTGACTTTAAAAGAAATTACAGCAGAAGTGCTTGTATCTGGGAGGATGAATACCTGCTTCCAAGTTGGGCTTTGTAGAATTGAACTTCATAAACAAATTACTTGATGTGATTAACCAAGTCAGAGGGTTGAAGGAAATGTGCCTCTGACTCTGACAGTATCGGGGTGGAAGCTGTAATGTGTTGGCCAGAGAATTATCATGGGTAGGAACAAACAGCCACAAGGTTCTTGGGTGTGAGGTTTCCCATTAAAACAGTACCTTCTCTCTGAAAAAAAAACCCACAGCAGAGAAAAAAATAACCCTCCTGAAAGCCTGATTTTTTTCTGAGATTCAAAACACTGTCTTGACTCTTCAGATGTTTGATGTGCAAGGATGGCAGAAAGCAGTTGTGAACCAAAAAAAGTTAAGACTTTGTAGGAAAACATCTGGTATCTAGACTGACCAGATAAAGAGTTTTCAGTAGCTCTGAAAACATTTCTGCCCTATGATTGTGCTAATTTCACTAGGAAAAACACTGCACTGACCTCATTCAGTTTTACAAGTTTGAAGGTTGGAATACAGATATTAGCCTACTTGTCCCTATGGTAAAGGTGACTTAAAAAAAAAACCCCAAATATAAAGCAAGCAAAAAATTGAATGTTTTGATGATGACGTAGGCAAAAATTTTGCAAAAACAAAATAAAAAACATTTAAAGCCTGAAATGGAGTGGCAAGCAAGACAAGCTGACCTTCTCAGAGCCTGCTGCAAGAAACAAAAACATTTCCTCATGCCAAGCATGCTCTGCATGAGCTGAGTTTGCTCTGTCTCAAGCTGATGACAGTAGCTTTTCCTGCTTTTGACAAAACAAATAATGCAATGGGGAAGATGGTTCTCTGTTAGGGCAATTTTTTACCAGGTGCCTGCCTGGTATCTCAGCCCACTTACAAACTGGGTGAGGCTGGACAAGCCATTTCACCCAGAATGAAAATACAACCACAGCTGGGATGTGCAAGGGTTGAAGGGAATACTGCTTTGTGCTGTTTGGAAATTATTCACTAGGGATAAAGATGTTTAAGGGGAGATTTCCACCCTTTCTCAGGTGGGATTAACTATGCTTTGGTGCTCACAGCAGTTGACAAGGAGGTGACAGTAGGAGAACAGGATGTGTTGTGCTGTTGTCTAAAAGCAGAAGGGTAGGTGGGAACCTTCAGGCAGGTTTCTGCCTGCTGTGCTTCTGGTTTGGTACACCTGGCCTGTGGCAGGCAAACCTGAATTACCCCAGGTGTGCTCACCAAGTGGGGCAGCACAGGGCTGAGGTCTCAGCAGCCACCAGTGTCACTGTAGCAGCCACCAGTGTCACTGTAGCAGCCACCAGTGTCACTGTGCCCTCCGTGAGCTGACAGCATGGGCAGAGGCAGAGCTGTGTGCAGAAATGCTCTGGCAGTGAGTGAGGGGGAGATGTGCTGTGACATGGGGGATGTGCAGAGGGTGCAATGCCATCAGTACAGGTGACATCCCTCCCTCCAATGAGCAATGTCCATCCCATCAGGTCCAACCTCTGCCCCCAGGCTCCAGCCAAAGTTCCCACCCCATCCAATTGCTCCAAGTAGTGCTGTGGGGTTTTTCTTGTTATTAAGAAGGTGACTTGAGACCTGCATGGTTTTGAGTCCAACTCCCTTTAATCTGTCCCTACCAAGATTGAGGTTAACAGTTTCCTGCCCAGCAGCCTCTTTGACAAATTAGAGAGAACCAGTGAGACACTGTCAATAAACTTCCCACTGTATAGATTTTGTCCAGCAGAGCCTGAATAAATTGGGTCATGCTGCCATATGTAATCCATGCACTTGAGGTTTGACCTAGCTCCTGTGCAAACCAGTGGGCAGGGATGCGCCAGAGAGCTGGACTGGAGCTCTGGCTGAGACAGCTGAATTTTCAAAGAGCTGGGGTGGAGCCGTGCCGCTCATTTTTGTGGACCAGTTTCATTTGTAGGGGAAGATGATTGATGTCTCCCTGCGGGAGCTTTTGTCTGTGCTGGAGTGTGTCTCAAACAACATTGCCAAGATACCTTGGGGCTGGGTTAGGTAATTATTTTGTGATTAGATACCGAAATCAAATAAATAAGTTAATCATTTTACAAGTTCAGAAGAAAATACATTTATTTAATCTGAAACTTCTTCACCATAGCAATGCATAACTCTGTCTTTTTCTTTTTCTTTTGCATGGTGTTGGCCTCAGGTCAGATGACTTCCCACCAAATCATTTGCTAGCATTCCACGGCCCTGGTAATGCAAAGTCACCTGTTCAGAAGGAGGCAGGATTTGTGTCTTCCTCTCCTTTGGGGAGTTGATGAGAACCCTGCAAGCAGTGGTGATGGGCCAGCGTGGCTGCCATCAGTTGTCACAGTTCATATTGGCAGCACAGAAAAGATTAGTGCACGAACAGGGGAGACTCCTCTTTTGAAAAGAGGCTTTAAATGATGTCAAGAACCACCACAACGATATGTTTTTTACATAAATAATAATTAATTACATGTAAATCAGACTTTTCCCCACCCCTTCCATTAGTACCTTCTTTGCTAAGCTCTCTGTCTTGTTTCTGTTCGCTCGCTCTGAGTAGTTGAATGGCAACAGACATCATTTGCAATGCTAACGTCAGATACGGGTCAAAATGGACAAGGAAAACACAACCCAGGGTTTTATCAATGCAATAACAAGTAGTTCTGTCTAGAGATGGCAGTGTACTGGGGTTTAACCTCTTCACTGCCACAGAGCCAGAAACAGCAGGGATTCACTTTCCTGGCTTCCTGTTCTTCTATTTCTAACTTATTTTCAGCCTTTTCCTTCTCCTCTTTCCCTTCCCTTTCTGGTGTTTACTAGAGCATCTGGTAGTGTTTATCTCCCAAGACACAGGAGACTGTTGTTTTCATAGATATGTAACTAGCCTAAAAGCTTTAATCTTTGTTGATGTTGGACTTTTGGATTAAAAAATAGTCATAATAGTGGAAAAAGTTAAGATGAAATAATACTTCAGCATAGAACACTTTGGAGACAGCATCAACAGAAAATCCTTCACAGGGAAAGCTGCAATTACTGCATCTCTTTCCCAGGCAATGCTGAACTTGTGGGGAAAGCAGGGCAGGGAGTGAGGAGACTAATTCCCTGAGATGAGGGAATGCTTGTTCCACTGGAAGCTGAAAGTGTGGCATGTCCTCGTGGAGATTTCTGCATGTACTCCTGCAGCAGGAGTTTAAGCAGACCCAGAAATGCCAACAAGATGTTAGAAATCTGTTTCCATCTCTGCTGGCTTCCAATGCTGCCTTCCAGGAAGGCAGGGAAGGAGCTGATCTGGCTTTTAGCAGAGGCACACTACTCATGACCTGGGGTTTGTATCCCCTATGGAGTAATGGCTGTGCTGGAGGTCAGAGGAAGAGATGGTGTTTTGGATTTGGTCTCTTGCTCTAGAGAAGTAAGCTGGTTTTCTCTGAAAGCTTCAGAGATGCTGAGATTGGGTTAATTAGAAGTTGTCAAGATACAGCAAGAAGTGTTGCTGTCATCAGAGAGATGTAGAAAGTGTTACAGAAATTGGGTAGCAAAAGGCAGGTAGGTGTCTGCTATCTGCAGAAGATCTTATTTGCTGCCTTCCCAGGGGACTAGGCACTGTCCCAACCTGCAGCAAAGTCAGCTAGGCTGGAAGCAGACCTGCAAAATCCGGGTGGCTGCTGCTTTCCTAGCAAGAATATATTCAGTTGCTAATATTGTAAATGCTTGGTGGTACATTTTTATAGCAATAGCATTTATGTAACTTAAGATTTTTTATGTAATTTAGGATTTTAAATTAAATATCTTAATTCAGGTGCTACATACTTCACTTTCCACCCCTGCCCTCCTGCCACATAAGGTGTAAACCTGACTGTAACCTCTCCCAGCTTTTTGGGATAAAACATTTTTGGAAAACCCTCACTTTGGGAAGGCAGTGAGGTGATGAAAGGGAGCTTAGCAGTAATGAACCAAGCTAATAAATTACCTAATGTCACCTTAGGATAGGTCTGTGGCCGCCTGTCACACAGCAGCACATCAAGCTGGAGATGCACAGTCGGTCTCTCCTAACCTTTGTACCTCCTCCTGCTAACCAGGGAGCTGGTTCTGGAAAACACCAGGCCTGTGGAGTCCTGCAAACTGAAGGGTAAAATATTAATAAGCCAAAGAGGAGCTGGAGGTGTCAGCGAGGCTCCTGCACAGTGCAGCCATGGGGGAGAGGGCTGCTGGTCTCCACACAAAGGGAATGGCAAACGGTTTCTCCGCAGAAAATTTCACCCGACCAATTTTTTTTGCATGCAAAAATGCAGATTCAGCAGCACCAAAACGGTCTGTGCACACATGCCAAACTTGTCATTTATAAAAACTCAAAAAAGCTCTGACAAATGCTGAAGCTGTTAGTTTTGACACTTCTGACATGAAACACTTTGATTTTTCATTTTGAAACTACTTTGTGTTCAAAATGTCCTTTAATTTTATTTTCAAGCAAGGGGGTGTGTGTCTTTTTTCTCATTCCCCCAAAAAAATCAAAATTGAAATGAAATCTTCGGATTGACTCAACATGAAATTGTTCTTGGATTTTTGATTTCACAAGGCTTTTTTTTTTCTCCTTAGATGTGTTTGGCTTCAAGTCACTTATTTTTCACCCCCAAAATTTGCCAGTTGGTTTATCAAGAACCACAGCGAACATCAGCCCCTTTGAAGGGGCGCAGCTGCCACAATAGAATATTTTTTTCATGGCTGTCAGTTGCAGAAAGAAGGAAAAAAAGAAGGAGCCTTGCTTTTGCTTTCCAGGAGATTGAGTTCATTTTCTATCTGACAGGGATAAATAATAAACNTTTTCTGCTGTGAGGGATTGTGTTACGTTATCTGTTTAAACATTCCGTTACATTTTAGTAATGTGAATAATGATTATTCCTGTGCTTCTGAGCTCTCTCTCTTGGCTCGGGCGCCGGAGGTTCAGGAGACACCTGGCATTGTTGACAGAGCGCTGAACTTGAACGCCTCTCACTGTGACAGGGCAAGCCCAAATATTTTGGGAAGAGTCCTTGTTATGTTACGACAGGGGTTGGTAGCACTGATGCTGGGGATGGGCTTTGCTTTAATACAGAGCTGATTATGCTTTATTATTCAGGGAACAGCGTGAGCTTTGGCAGGCGGGCTGCTGGGAGAAGGAGGATTGCACTTGGGCACTTCTTATTTGTAGGATGTGCTGAAGGTCTTCCAAGAGATGCTGTCTCTCAGAAGAGGCCAGCATAGGAGGCCCTGAAAGACGTTTTTCTGTGGGTGAGAAAGTGAAAGAAATAAAGCTTTTTTCAAAATAATATAAATGTTTAATGCAGTCCCTACATGTAGACAAATACCTGGGGAAGAGCTTGTATTAAAATACCTTATTAATCATATTTTCTATCCCTCAGGGTGGTGGTTGCTTTCTACAGTGTACATCTTCACTCTTTTATTGGTTTCCTTTCCTGAAGTCTTGCATCTTGGCAGTGCTTTGTGCATCTTCAGTACTGCACGAGTGTCCAGCTCATGGTGTTTAATCGGTCATAGACTTTCAACAAGATTGGATGTCTTGTGGCGTTTGCCAATTCACGTACAGGCACGTAATTATATTCAGGAAGCAATAGGAATTAAATGACATTAATTCCCATGAATATTCATTTAAGAATCTCGACCAAATTGAGGCAGATTAATAGTCCAACGCAAATACAATGGCTATTCATTGCCCCCACAGGAAAAGGAAATATGTATTGGCTGGCAGCTCAGGACAAATGGAAATGTGCTATAGAAAAGTTATCTCTGGGTGGCTTCTGGTACAGTGGCGGCTGGAGGGACACCTCCAGGAGTAAAGAGGATTAGTGTGGGTACGGATGTGGGGAGCCTTTCCCATCCACTAGGAACCTGGAGGAGTCTGGGGTGAATCCAAGACTCATGTCTCTGCACTGCCCATGCAGATCCAAACCAACTCTGACTGCAGTGGAGCTCCTCTGGACTCACAACAGAGCAAAATGTCATTCATTCCGTGCCTGACTCCTTCAGCCCTGTGTGTGGAGCCAGGCTCCAGCCTGCTCTGCCTGGATGGTGATGCTGTGGGGCAGCACAGCCATTTCTCTCTCTTACAGGCAGCACTAAGCTGGCTGTGCTGCTCGCTGCCTGCTCTGCCACAGCCAGCCCAGCACCAGCCCTCGGGGTGGCTGCAGGGCAGCCCTGTCCTGCCAGGCACCTCCTGGCACATGGAAGCTCGGTTCTGCTCCAGCTTGTTCTCCCAGCACAGGCCAGGACATGGCTTCTACTGTGGCCAGGGAAATTATAATAGCAAAAGCAGATGAAGGATGCAAATGCATTTGCAGCTGAGGGATCAGAATCTGGGATGCTGGAAACCCCCCTCCCCAACAAAAATATTTCATTTTAAAAATATCTGGGTTTGGTTATAGCTCTCATTTGGGAGAACTTTTCATTTAGTCAGGCAAGCCAACTTGAGACCTTAGCTGTGTTGCATGATCTCTTTGTGGGACTTCCCCAGTTGGGGAACAGATCCTGCTTCCACTAAAGCTGGTGCAAGTGTTGCCAAGAGCATTGGGCTTGGTCTCTAAGCGGATGTTTACACCTTTTAAAATTCCCCCTCACAGGCAAGTTGACTTTTTCTGCCCTTGAAGTTCTCTGAGCAAAAGAAGGGTCCAGTTATTTTACCTTGCACATGTACCATGTGATAGGCAGAGCTGTATTTTCTACTTTCTTGAAGGTGTTTTGTTGCCAGACTGATCTGATTTGCCCTGACTACACTGAAAACAAAGAAATGTGGAAAGCAGCAATCACCATTTTGCCAAGGGGTTTGGCCTCAAGTTGCAGTGTGAGGGTAGTCACAGGGCTGCTTCTGCTTGCACTTATTTGAAACAAAGTCAGGCAATCATAAAAGCAGGCTGTAAATCCAATGTACATTTCTCTTTATGTCCACCAACTTTTTGGGGCAGTACACAGTGTGTATCTCATCTTTTCGTGTCTGATGTAAAAGGTAAAATAACAGCTGAGTACCCACATGGGCTTTGCACCTACGCAGGAGTGCCAAGTGGGCCAGGAACCCGCCGTGCAGCCTGGTGATGTGCTCTGCAAAGCCTCATAAACCAGTGACTAAGGCAGAAAGGACTCCAAGGCCTGGCTCCTGGGACACTGGAGGTGTGGCATTACAGTAGCTTGGAAAACATTCTGACTTTATAACAAGTAACACCTATAATTACAGAGGCGTCATCACCTTCATAATTTTTTTTTTTTTTTTTCAGCTAACAAGCTGTAGTTGTAGCCTGTGTACATCCCTGCCAAAATCTGCCAAGCATTTGCTCTTGGGATGGTTCTGCCGGTGGTGGGAATATCAAGCATCTTTCTCCAGGCACTTGTAAAACAATACAGCAGTAAACAATTCAAGTACAATTAGCAGCTACATCGGCAGAGGGGGAGGGAGAAGTCCCACCGCTGGTACTGTCTGAGGAATTAATCATGTTTTACAGAGTTGATATACTGGTTTGGATGTGTGAAGTTAAAAACAGGAGATGAAGAAGTAGCCAATAAGCATTTATTTGAGGACGAAATGTAAAACAAGGGGGTTTTTTTAGCGGTATTGGGGAAAGGCTTAAAAAATGCTCTTTTAACACATTTAGCTCCTTTTTCTTCCTACTGAAGAAACAGATGAACTAAAAAATATAACCAGACACGCTGAAAACGATGTTTGCTTTTAAAGCGATCCCGCCGGTCACAGAAACCCCGTTGTCTCCTGCGGTATCGGGGCTGGAGAAGCGGGATGCTGAAC
>WEIU01010841.1:238328-269132 GCA_013389925.1 Aegithalos caudatus | reverse complement strand
GGCCCCGGGGAGGATCCGCGCTCCCCTCGGGGCGGGGGCTGGAGCGGGGGCGGGCAGCTCCCGGCAAACCCGGCCCAGAAACGTGCGAACGCAGGAAAACGTCAACGCAGAATACAGGGGAGATCGTATAGAGTTACAGAATACAGGGGAAAAAAAAAAAACAAAAAAAAACAAAAAAAACCCACCCACCACCACCACCAAAAAAAAAAACAAAACCCCAAAAAAACAAAAAAAACAAACAAAAAAAAACCAAAAAAACAAAAAAAAAACCAAAAAAAAACCACAAAAAAAAAACCAAAAAAAAAAAAAAAAAAAAAAAAAAAAAAAAAAAAAAAAAAAAAAAAAAAAAAAAAAAAAAGCACCACCACCACAACAAAAAACACACCCGAGTGCCAAGCCGGCGTTTTAGCAAGATGCTTAAGGGTGCCGGCCGCATTTTAAAGCAAAACTGAGAATTACGGGTGTTTCTCCCCATTTTGGTTCTGTTAAAAGCACGGGTTCTGAAGCTGCCTTGCCAGTAAAAATCATACAAAAGGGGAGTTTTCAGATAAGAAAGTCTTCAGTTTGAGTACAATTTGGTCCTTTTTTTAATGTTTTAATATCTTTTTACTGGATTATTAAATGATTTAACAGTTAGAAAATGAGGCTGAAGTGCTCATGGAGTCACCGGCATTCAGCGCGATCTCAGAATTGGGTTTATTGCACTCAGAATTGGGTTCATACTGAAGTCTGCTGGCTTGGGAAAGGACCAGGCTTGCCCTGAGTGAAAGGGAAGAATATTCTGCCTTAAAAATGATTCAACAGGTGGAGCATGGCAGATCAGCTTCGGGAACACAAACAAGAGAAGAGGGAGAGTGTTTAGAATAATTAGTATATCAGAGTTCGGCACATCCTACTTGACATACAGCTATTAAAAGATCTTTTGTAAATGCCAGGCTATTCCACAGGTGCTCTCTTGCACCTCTCTGAAATACCTCTTCCCCTTGCCCGGCACAGCAGTCTAAAATACAAAATACTCTCAGCTGTGGGAGGATTCATGCCTGCTCTTGCCCAAGGTCCTGTGAAATCACCATGAAAAAAGCAGTGGGAACCACACTCCTCACACTTCTGCTCTGCAGAAGGTGCTGTGCCTGACAAAGGCCTGGCCAGGGAAAGATGGAGAATTAAAACACGTTTGAAGGAATTCCCCAGGCCACCCTTTGCACACTCTCTCAAAATAAAAATTTTGATTCCTATAAAGACAACTTCGCTGGCTGCAGGAGGGGAGGCAAGAAATGACCACAGGCATAACCCATAGCTAATGGATCCAGAGCCCATGAGCATTTCAACATCATTTTCTAATTGTTAAATCATTTAATAACACAGTAAAAACATATTAATTTCTTTTTAAAAAGGACCAAATTCTACTCAAACAGATACTTTATCTGAAAACTCCCCTTTTGTATGATTTTACTGACAACACTGCTTCATATATATTCACTTAGTATGTTGCTGAAGAAATACAATAAATTGGTAAACTGGCATTTGAAATTCCATAAATACCCTTTTCTGTAAGCAAAAACACATGTGCCTTCTTATTGAAGTCTTTTATGCTTCCACGAGTTAGATTTAATTCTTTCAGTCTCTAATTGTTCTCTTGTTCTAGCTTATTATTTTAAGTGATAACGAGAAGGAATAATTATTGAAACAAACAATCATATTCCTGCACTATAAAAAGAATTACCCCACCAATCTGGTAGCTTGAATAGCTACGTACAGAGAAAGAGCTGCATGTCAAAAGCACCCAAAGACTTTACACACACAGGTTACCTTTGAACCATAGAAGTAAAATCTGAATCCTCTTCTGAGAATAAAGAACTCTTGTTCTTTCCCTTCAGGCCAACGTGGACCAAAGCCCTAGCACAGCCAAATCCTCCCAGCCAGCTCTCTACGTAAGCAAGTGCCCTGCTGAAAGGTCACTCCTTCAACACTCAGAAGAGGGGAAGGTCACAGCCCATTCAAGGGCTTGAACATAAGATGTATGGTCTTCAGGAGGGTCACAGGCTGAGACAAAAACCTGCTGACAGCCTCCTGAATGAGGGGATGAATGCGTGCACTGGGAGGGAGAAGCCTGGGTGTGATGCCAAAAGGATTTTCTAAGAGCATCTCAGCAGCACCTTGGGAGGAGCTGCCAGTGCCTGCAGCGCGCACCCCTCGTTCGTCCCTTCCCTGCTGCTGCTGGCACAGCGGGAGCATCACAAGGGCTTCCCATCCACCTGCTGGCATCTGCCTAAATATCCTGACATGATGGTGTCCTGCTTCCAAAAAACACACCAACTTCAGGCAAAAAAAAAAAAAAAAATAACCTGGGAACTGAGACAAGTGGAGCTTTACACTTGCAGGATTACGGCCCGTGCAAAGGGCCAAGACCCACAGCACAAGTCAGCGTCACCTCAGACACTTCCTAAGCCTCTCAAAGGTTGTTGATGATCTGTTCTGCCAGTCTGAACAGCCAAATGCTTTCATTTAACACTTAACCTGGTGCCAAAATCAGGAACTGTAAGAAACAAAGGAGAGGCCTCAGAAAATGGCAGATTTTTGTCTACCATCACAGGGAAAACTTCGTTTTTGGGATCCAGGTAAAAGAGTAGCGCCAAACTGCCAGAAGGCTTTTAATCTGCCTACAAAAGGCAGATTAAAACACCAGATATGGATGTAAGGACTGTCCAGCCAACCAGTCTTGTTTCTTTGAACACAGTTTGCTGTCTGTTCTTACATTAACTGAAGTGTGGCTCAGGCTTGAGTATTTTCTCATTTTATACTGGTTTGATCCAGCTGAGCACACTGAATGTGGACAGAGACATGTAATCAGCCTGAAATACTAATAAAGCAAAGCTCCTGAGGTTAAAGCATAAGCTCTGTGCCTCCCAATCACTTTTTAAAGTGAATTAATATCCTTAACTAAAATCTGTGTTGCTTTTAAGACACTTTTATTTAATGGATTTTCCCAAGCTAGCCTTGATTTGGGATGAAGATCCCTCGAGTTCTAATAGCGTTGCCAGGTGTAACCGGAATTTATTTCCTCCATTAAAAGTAAGACTTTGGAGCTGCCTTTCATCCTCCTATCTCCCTTTCAGGCTCCCACAACACAGTGAAAGAGATAAGGTTAGGACTGAAGCTGCTAAAATCCATGCATGACCTCTTGCCCCCTGGCAGCATCGCGGCGGGAGTTCCTCCCCTGTTGCTGTGCCCCGGCTTTGCTGACGGACGCCGGAGATGCCTTTCCCAAACAATGCCCAATTTCAAAAGAGAACAAGGACCAGATATTGGCTTGTATCAGAATCCTTTAAAACCATAAAGCATCCCCAAGCTCTCTAAGCCTTTATTATGACCTTCAGCAACACACACATGATGACATGGAGTCAATATTAAGTTGAACATTTAGGAAAGGACATTATTTACAGCCCTAATGGGCATCTAAACTTCCCTATTAAAGTGCTGAGCACTACACTTGTTATTCACCAGCCAGTCTTCAATGACACAGAAACACATGTCCCCAGCAAACCCTGTGCTCTAACGAGACATCATTCCAGTTCCCAATGCTTTCCAAATAAAACTGCTGGAAAAACAGGAGGAAACAGGTGTTGGAGACATTATGAATGAACTCGGTGCACACAGTCATTTGTCCGTGCAACATTTACTATAAAGAAAGCTTGGGGAAATCCGTTCACTAATAATTCATTGTTTGCCTATGAAAAATATGTGTGCTAACAACTTGCTCCACAGTCATTAAACAAAGTCACACTCCTGGACTTATCCATTACTTTTGCTTTTTAAATGCTTCAACATTTTGCTGGGTTGGGGAGGGGTTGTTTGTTTGGTTTTTTGGTTTTTGTTTTGGGGTTTTTTGGTTTTGGGTGATTTGGTTGATAGGTTGGTTTTTTAATACAGAAAAGAAAGCATATTTGAGAATTTTATTGCTGCTTTTCAATGCATTTTGGTCAAAAAGACCACAGTCTTCTGTTCACTGAAAGCTGGGGTTTTATTTGTTTTTACTCTATGACATATGTCTTCCTTTCCTGCATTACAGAATGGAAATATCTACAAATTATAATCTTGAAAGCATCTTAGAAATCTTGAAGCTGTCAATAGCAGTATATTGCTAAGCATGACGTGGGAGAGAACAGGAGCCTAGCTCATGGAAGCATGACAGATGCTCAGTAATTTTCATTCCAAAAAAGCCCTCAAAATGGTGTTGAGCAGGAGCCACTGAACCCAACATTTTGTAAAGCAGCAGATGAGATGCTTTGCATTGAGTAGCACCACTAGAGGACCCAATGAAGGAGCTGCCCACATGGTTACTCTTGATTTTCAGCAGTTTTTGGGAAGTTCTGGAGGACACAGAGACAGCTGGTGCTGGGTACCAGATCAAAGAGAATGAGATGGCCTTGATAATCACAACCTCCCACCAGTCCCTCCCAGACAGAAGTACAAAAAAGAGACAGAAACTCAATTAATCAGCAGCTGAAGCAGACAGTATTATTACTGGCAAATGAGCATTCTTTCTCTGGAAAACGTGTCTTGTTAAACTGGCATTTTCTGCTGAGCTCACAGGAGCTTACGAAACTGATAACAGACGTGATTTTGTGAGGAGGGACTTGCCTCATTTTCACCTGGCATGGTGAAAACCAGAATAATAACAAATCAACCCAGCAAACATCAGGTGGACTGAAAAGGAGTTAACTGGTTTAGAAATATAGGAGTTAACTGGTTAAAAAATATATGATAACTGGGAGATTATCTTCACAAAAATAAGCAGCTTGACTGTGTTTCACAGGAATAATTTTCAGCCCTACTTTCCTGAGCAAGCCATAGATGGGGTTACAAAATTTGTTGGTGGCACATCAGTAATGAGAAAAGTAAACAGTAAAAGAAAAGAGGAAGATCAAAGCAAAAGGTCATCTATACTGACTAGAACCATGAAAAGATGTTAACACAGGAAATGCAATCTTGTTGATGCTTTAGGAAGGCTGACCTGGAACAGAGACTGGACAGAGCTGGAGAATAAAGCAGGGATTTATTGAAAGGCCTTTAGTGTACACCTTGGGCAGGACAAGAGCCTGGCCAGGGCCACACCCAAGGTGGACACAAAATGGTCACAAATGGACAAATGGTCACGAGGTCTCACACTTTTATAAGTTTTGGTCCATTTGCACATTGGGGTTTAATTGTCCCATTCCAGCTTCAGGTTGTGAGGTCCCATCCTTCTTGTTCTTCCCTTCAGCCCCACCCTTGTTTGTGCTTTTGGGCCTGAAAGTTGTCCTTGGTGTGCAGCAGGAAAAGGATTTGTTTTGTGTCCCTGCTCTGTGCAGAGCTGAGTGACACTGACTGTGAGGCTCAGAACTGCACCCCTGGGCAGCACAGAACCTGAAATACATGAAAGCTAAAACTCAAGGCATCAGTGTAAGGAAGAAAACCTAAGAATGTCACAGAGCAAAAGACTCTCCAAGACTTGAGTGCACCTGGAGAGAGCATCAGGGCCGTGATGTGCCAGCAGGGTTTGTGCTCTGGTCTGGCTGCAGGGGTGATGCAATACTTGCACACAGGAACAGGTGGTTATCAAGCAAGAACAGGCTTTATCACCTGCTGGGTTTAATGCTGGTTGCGTAAAACAGCTCAACAGGTTTAACCTTTGGAGAGGCTTCAGAGAGGAGCCGCCAGAATGACTTAAGGACTGAAAAATGTGGATCACAAGACAAGATTCAAACAGCTCCATTTCATTTGTCAGAGAAGAGTAAGGGCAAAAATGAGATCATAACATGAACTAAAAAAAAAAAAAAAAAAAATGAAAGCAAGTCAGCAGAAGTCATGTGGACTGTTTTATAGAGGAAGTCAGAGTGAATTATCACATTTATTGCTGTCTTATTTATCAAAGGGTATTTCTGAGTTCCCCATTAAAGTGTATCAGTCAGCCACAAATCTGCTCCTGCCAACTTCGATTCTTTACCATCACCTGACTCCTGCCAGCAACCCAATGTAACATGCAGCAGCATTCAAGGATTCCAAGGAATATACCAGTAATGGAAACCTTCCTGAGCTCCACCCCAAGTCCCAGCCTGCTGGTGCTCACCAGTGCACCAAGAAATAGCTGGGGATTGGGGGATTTTTTAAAAAGTATGAAATTCTTGATTCACAACACCTGTTGGGGAAAAAAGAGCTGCTAAACAAAGTAACAGAAATACCAGTACACTGAATCCCACTGGTTAAGCAATGCTGGCAATTTTAAGGCCACCCAGATGATGGAGAGCAGTAAATTTTCACTGTGGTCTGAGGGACACAAGTGCTCACATGGTCACTTCCAACCACGCTGGTCCCACAGTCCAAAGGTCTGAAAGAGACAATAATTCAGGGACTATCCTTGCCAAGGAAACCTATGGGTCCTCCTCCAAAAATCGTAGGGCAGTGTTGTCTTTGGACTGGAACACAATCCCAGCCCACACTCCCAGCTCTGTAACCTGACATGCCCTTCCCCAGTTTCCCAACATGTAAAAAATAATAATATTGATACCAAACAAAAATAGATTGACTTACTATATTTGAGACTAATTCTTGAGTCATATTATTTTAATAGGCAGACTAAAATACAGACAGGAAAATGTTATTTGCTCTCTTTCTGCTGAGTCTTTGCCAACTGCCCTGAACAACAAGAACTTAAAATTAACTAAGCAGTTCTACTTAAGCAGATGCAGAATAGTACCAAAAAAGTGATTTAATTAGTCTGTAGACAAAGCTGCTCATTGCTAACTAAGGATCTCTCACCATAACTTCTGAAACCTGTCCAACAAAAGAACACATACCAAGATTTAATTAAAAATAGCTGTTACTCACAGCCTTGATCAGCCACCTGGAACACTTCATAACAACTGGTATCCACCAGATCCTTTTGCCAAACTCTTTATACTTTGCTCTTAAATGAAGTGGTTGCTAACTCAAGAGAACAAAATGTCGTGACCCAAAGAGCCTATATGGTAGACTGGAGTTGAAATTTGTATTAAATTCTGTATGCACACAAATACAGAAGTAACTGAAATATATAATGACTTTATTACAGGTGCATATTTAGAGGTGACCTTCCAGTACCTGAAGGGAGCCTAAAAGACAGATGGAAAGAGACTTTCACATGACACCTTTCAAACTGTGAGTAGGTTTAGATTGGATATTAAGGAAGAAATTTTTTACTGTGAGGGTGGTTGAGACCCTAGCAGAGGTTGCCCAGAGAAGCTGTGGCTGCCCCATCCCTGGAAGTGTCCAAGGCCAGGTTAGATGGGGCTCTGAGCAATCTGGTCTGGTGAAAGGTGCCCAGGGCAGAGGGGTTGGAAGAAAATTATCTCTAAGGTCCCTTCCAACCCAGGCCATCCTATGGCTCTATTTAGAGCTGAATCCATGGAGCAGTTTGCCTGCAAAAGCTGCAGTTAACCTGCAATTGGTGGAAGTGCCATGATCAGGTTGTCCCAACTAATTTTGATTTCAATGATGTATTTCCAGCGTCCAGAGAAGGTTCTGGATGCTGCTGTTCTCCTCACACCTGGGTTTCCAGCACTGCCTTCTGAACCTGCATCTTCAGCTCTAAACACAGAAATACAATGCCTGGGGTTGTTCTGAGTTTGTTGACAATGGCATGGGACAATGTTCATGGATTAATTATGGACATCCCATTAGGTTTTGGTTGTCTGTTAGAGCACCAGCTTTGAAAGCCTCCACACTTTGCTCATGGCATGGCTCTGAGCCAGAGGCTGGTATCAGCCCTGCATAGCTCCCCTTGCTTTTTTCCCTGCTTTTCCCAGGAGATGGGAGGGATGCTGGTTCCAGCCTCACAGAACAACCTTCTGTGTGCCCCCTTCCCCAGCCTCTAAGGCACAGATGTCTCCAGGGATGCATCATTTCCCTTTCATTCATCAGCCACAATCAGCTCCCTGAAGGCAGCAATTTGGAGATGCAAACACAGGTTAGGAAATGCAGTCCAGTATTTTCATGATAAATGCTTCTTTCTCTGGAAGAGCTGGCCAAAGACCCACACCCCTGGGGACAGGAGTGTTGGGGTAGATCTCATCTCTGACCCAAAATGACAGGTGACATGATGAAGACAAGCACTTGGTGCAGGCTTGTACTAGAGCAAGGCACGTTCCCAGCTGCTGCACAGCAACAGTTGGTTTGGAAAGCTCACACATCATCAACTAATGGATACAAGGAAACAGAGGAAAAACCCTGGTCCTGTGCTAGGGATGCCCAAGTATCCAAGCTGGATGCCCAAAAAGGCTCTCCTCTCTCAGTAAACTCACATTTCATTCAGCAGCCTGACAAAAAATGATTTTTCATCCCTTTAAGAGTTGTGTACCCTCAGTGAATCTTCTACCTGAGCTAAGAAATTAAACTATAGTGAAAAACTGACATTTGTTGTTTGTTTATTGCACACAAATGTGCAATAAACATTTGTTGTTTGTTTATTGTCTTTGGGATTTTTTGTTGTTGTTTGTTTTTAATACATTGAACACTGCTGTGAAAAACACAATTACTTAATATGAGCATACATAGCAAAAAGGAATTCTTCTCCTATGCATACTCAGAGTTTGCTGAGTTGAATGCACCAACTCTTCAGTTTTTCACAGAATAACACTCACGGTGCATGTCATGGGGGAATGACAGGCTGCAGCCAGAGCAGTGCTAATTTGACATCACAAAACAAAGACACAAGGAATTAAATAATTAGAGCCTTAATGACAGAGTACAATGCATGTCTCCTTTGATAATCTCTTGAACTCCAGAGATAAAAGCAGGGTAGAAACGTGCATGCAAGATGTGCAGTAACTGAGAGTTTCAAAGTCTAGTGGAGCACATTGTAGTGCACCCTTCCATAGTATTCCAACATCTTAAAAGATCAGCCTTTTAGAGCAAAAATTCTCCAATTGTCTGGCCTACTTCTGCTCTTTTGTACCTCCCTTCCAGCTGCTTTCCCCTCACCTCCTCTGCCAGCCTCCCCTTGGCTCCCTGCACTTGTGGGCAGCTGGGACTTGCTCTACCACTGTTTGATAAGAGCAGAAGTGACAGGAAGTAATGAGATCATTAAAAAATATTATTATACTTCATCTATTAAGTCCATTAACTGGAAAACAATTTTTCCTAAAAAATTGCCTCCTTTTTTTTAAAAATAATTATTATTTCAAATATTATCCTTTCCACTTGCTTTCAGCTTTTCTCTCAGTTTTCATCCTGCCAGATCATTAACCTTGTCATTCAGGGGGGGACAAACCATCAAGATGCATTCAAGCCCAAAAGAGTTTGCAGTAGAATGAAAGTCAATTAAAGATATTACTTAGCTACTTTTTAAGCTACTTTTCCCCTGTACTCTGAAATTGAGGACAGAAAAAGAAGTAGTAATGACAAAAAAAGAAATGAAGATGCTGATATTTATCATGAAAGACTGCTCTAGGCTGTAATCAAATAGAAATGCAAATTCTTATTCACAATGCTGGACAGAGATGGCCAAATCTCAGCATATTCCTGCTACTATAAAAGAGAGATTCCTCTAAAGGGTAAACAAATGATAAGCTGCCTAAGGTAGGGGTTCTGAAAACAAGTTTTATCTAAGAAAAGCTTTTCTAGTCCCTGGAGTTGATATCCAATTAATCCTTCTGGTATTCTAAAGGGATTATCACTTGCTTGAAAATAAACATAAAAATTCTGCTACAAAACTTGGTTTATGTTTTTGATGGATTAGTAAAACAGCACAGAGCTATGAATATAGGTTTTTAATTTAATATTATTCTCCCAGATATTATCACCATCAAGGATTACTCCCGTGGCTTACTGGCACTGTTATTCTTCAGTATCTCAAAATGTGAGACAAATAGAAAATAGGAATAAATAAAAAGAAGCTACAGCATGCCCCACTGTAAACAACCAGAAGCATTTTGTTGAGTTCACCTTATATTGCACTAATGAACACAGCACTGTTAAATGAGCAAATGTCAAAAAGAGTTTCATTACTATTCAAACCACTGTAAGAACTGGACTAGATTTTCATCATGGGGCAAAGAAGTGAATGTTACTTTAATCTGCTCCCCAAACTGGCCCAATCTAGACTATGACCTGCAGTCTGACTCAAACAAAATAATTAGCATTTCCTAAGATAACTCAGTTATCAGCCTCAGTTTGAGATGCCTGTCTAAGAACATAACACCAGCTTTCTGACTAGGATTCACTTAAACAGTTAAGAGGTTTTCAGTAATAAAGTTATATTAGAATACCAGGCAATTTTCCCCCCTACTTGCACCATTTCCTATCACTTGTGTGTCTAATTAGCTTGTATCTCAGTACTAAAAATTATTGCTGGCCTGTCCTAAATCATAACATGATGACTAAAGAAAAAAAAGAAAACTCAAATTAAGGTTTATGGGATCTGACTCTTCTTTGCCTTTTAGTTTGACCATGTAATTTAGCATTTCACCTTAATATTCAACTCATGTAACTAGCAATTACATAGGCTGCAAGGTATAAAAGAATCAGACCAGTCTGATTACATGAAATGTAATGAAATTTCTCATTTTTATTAAGCATTCTTTCACTGGTATCAGGCCATGCCCCAAAGAGGATATTCTAATACTGCTTTTCAGCTATTTAGAGATTTTAAAATAGTGTCAAACTATGCTCTGAATGTCCTAAAATGTGGTAGCTCTGAGCACAATGTTATTTTCAGAGGCAAGGAGCCTCTGAAAACAAGATTGGTTCCCAACCTCTAGTCTGGTTACACAGAGTTCAAATCACAGATCAAGGAGGAAAAAAAAAAATACTCTGCTGCTACTGTTACAGCACTTCAGTAGTGTGAGTAGGAAAAACAAATAAACCTGAGAACAAGCTATTATTAGTTTTCCTCTGCAGATAAACATTATTAATGATGCTTGGTTTACTCTCCAAGCATTGGGCCCAAAAGAAGCAGCATCCCACCAACTTTTGCCTTGGAAACTTTGAGGTCTGGATCATCCAAGTCCCAAGAATGGGAAGGAGTAGAGGAGGGAAGAGAGTGAGGTTAAAAAGAGACACCTGCCTGAGGATGCCTTCCAAAAATTGTGTGTCCTGGTCACATGGTTTGGGAATGCACTGTCCTTCTGTCACAGACACAGAGCATTCCTGGTCAATCACAAGTGGGGATCTCTTTGGCTAAATTGAACAGTGCAGGTCAGATTGCCTGAGCTGGGCAGCACAAGCTTTGTCCACATCCAAAACATTCAGTCAGATCTTGTTCTCTCAGGTTAAGTGCTTTTTAATCTAAAGGGCAAGCCTGCTAAAAGTGTCCTTAAATAATAAACTCATTTTGAACCACTCTTACTTGTCACTAAGAGCCAGCTCAGCCCAACCCCTCACTTTGCAGCATCCCCTGAGCACAGCCCAGGAGCTCCAGGGTGACTCTCACTTGTGCCAGAGGTGCCTGCACCCACTCCCTGCCCACCTGGGCAGTAAAACCCACCTAAAACCCCATCCTGAACCAGCTCCAGGAACCACCAGAGGAATGGGAAGAATACTTGCTCTGGCAAGGTGTCCACCAGAGGACTGGGAAGAACAATGAACTTTAAAGATCTTCCAGTGTGCTGGCAGAACCACAGAAAAGACTAGAAATGTTCAATTACAAAATCTTTGCAAAAAAAAAATATACACTTCAAATTCAATATATTTCCTTTCATCCCCTTTCACTGCACTTTGCAATCTGGGATCACTGTAAGCAGCATTTGTACCACTAAGATGCAATTCTTGTTCCAAGTACTGTGAGGATTAAGCACCCATGAACCAGAAAGAAAGAAAAACCAAACCAACCATCACATATGAGAAATAAGGTCTGGCTTCCATTTCAGGGAATATTAATAACTGAAATTGTTAACAAGTGACTGACAAAAATTGTTCTGCTTCCTGCTGGTTTAACTGCTTCTAGGCAAAATTATGATTCCTGCTAACAAGCCTAGAAATCTAATAAGCCTTAATAACAATACAGAACAGCAAGTCACAAAATAACTACACTTTGTAGTCAGAATGGTTCTCCTGCAGCCAAAAATAGAGTGTGAAGGTGGCTTGAAAGAGCCAAGTGAAATTAGCACTTGATATTCATGAGGGAAGGGACTTTGCACACAAGGGCACCATTTAGTTGAATTTCAGGTCCTTTTGAATTGGCTCACACTGCCATATTTAACTGGAAATCCAAAGATGATAGATACAAGGGCAATGTAGCTGCTTCAGAGATGTTTTTTCCTCCATTAAAATTATTTTTCTTTCATTATGAAGGATCATGGCTTGGGTTGGAAGGAACCTCAAAGACCACCTAGTTCCAACACCTCTGCCATGGGCAGTGACAACTTCCACTAGACCAGGCTGCCTAAAGCCCCATCCTTGAACACTTCCAGGGAAAACTTCCAGACCTGACAACACAGTGGAAATTTTTCAGCCATAATTCCAAGCAAACTCTTGTGATTTGAATAGATTTACATCTTCTCCCCAAAACAGAGAGTTTTGTGGCATAGTTCATGGCAGCTACAACAGAGGGAAAGAGACTCTGAGATCAAACCCCTACCACAGGTCAGATCAAATTTCCATCCATTACAAAGCTGATCTTGGCTCAGAAATGCTGCCTGCACGATTCACAGCAAATAACCTATGATAGTTCTTCACTGGAAAACATTATAAAGCCTTTAAATGCTCCAGCAGATACAGATGTTTTGTAGAGAGAGAGAATCTACAGACTAAGAAGCTACAGAGAGTGGCTTTGTCACTGAACAGGAGGGGCTGAACAGTGATCTCCTTTTTTTCTTGGTAACTACAACTTAATCTGCACTCCCCTGCTAAAAGCTAAAAGGATTGCAATAAAACTCTTTATCGTGAAAGGACAATTAAGTCACATTACAGTGCAAAAAGTCATCATTTGATAATGATCCACTAATTTCAGCAAGATAGGACATAATCACTTATGGTAATCAAATCTGCCCTGGTAATGCAGTGCCTAGACCCTGCTGAAGCAATTCAGAGATGTTCATTAGCTCTGCAGCCAGATGCCACCAGGTCCCAGGCTGGGAGGACACCACGTCACCTCCTGTTCCATTTCTGTACCAGAAAAGGCAGATTCTGGATTCCTCAGTCACATTTATTGCACAAGTTTCCAGCCACACAAGTACTGAAACATGATGATGCTCAAAGAAAGGCTCAATTACATATTTTTTACAACATTACCTATGCCCAAAATAAATTGCAGTCATAAACTACTGTGGATTTTTTTGTTTGACATTGAAAAAACTGCCTGTAATAAAATCATATCCATGATAAATCTAATCCATATCCAGTGGCTACTTAATCCCATGCAGCTCACTCGGGAAAGCAAAGGAAAATTAGGTGTGCTTTGGTCCTGTCCAGCACCACCAGGTGGCAATAGCAGCCCAGCTAACCCATCCCACAGCATGCCAGCAGCACCGACTGCTTCATTCCCCTTTTTCCTTTCACTCAGCCCTACCCAGGGCTTTTTTTTTTTTTTTAACTTACACCCAGCGTCAGACTAAGCATCTATAACAAAAAAAAATTATATATCTAATTATAGCTAAACCCCCAAACTAATATATATGAATATAGCTAAACCCCCCTAATTATACCTAATTATAGTTAAAATTATTGCTAAAGCTATAGCTATAATATTATATATAATATTATATAATATATAAAGCTACTGCTGCTTCATGAGCTTGACCAAGACTGGGTCCAGCCTGAGCAGCTCCCAGGACCCCGTGACTGACACTTCCAATCTGGCAAATCCTGCAGTTCTTGCTCTAAAGGCGTAGCTGCCTCATGCAGAGATCCATCACATTCCCTTGATTTCTGCAAACTGACACCCCTTCCATGCATTCTGGCTCAAAGAGGGAACAGCATGCAAGACTCCACTCATTCCCTATCCAAACACCGCATATATGCCCCAAACCACATGATATATGGAAAAGCAGGAGAAAGAAAAATATTTTTTGATAACCTGGAAATGATAGGAGTACACCAGGCTTGGATTTAGAGCAGAAAGCTAGATGTAAAATGTGGCTTGTATTTCTCAGATTTCAGTGAGTTCTTTATATAAATGAGTTAGGACTTCATGGTCTTGCTTTACCAATCATTTTAAGTTCAAGCAAGAGGCAGAATGTATGGAAATTAATTGCCATTGTAAACACAAGTTGCAGACACCACACTGAATGATGATGCTGGAAATCAAAGAGCAATCTGGCTTCATCCAGAATCCCAGGACTACAGTTTCTAAACTTCTCAGCAGCCTAGTAAACAGATCTATGGTGGTTTTTTGTTGTTGTTGGGGTTTTTTTTGTTTGTTTGTTTGTTTAAATGGAGGTGTAGGAAAAATACAATCCTAGGTAAATTTGTGTATAGAGTTACATCTCTGATCTGACCTGACCAGTATCCTGTCTGGAATTACAGTAAGGCAGTCAAAAAGTCACTGATCTATACCTGCTTTTCAGACTTAAAGAGTTCTGAGTGCTCAATGACCTCTGACCACCAGGAACTTCCAGCTCCAGCCCCAGAGAGATCAGCATTCCTTCCCTAACAGCCACACTTCTGGCCTGAAAGGATTCACCCACTGACCTAAGTCAAAAACCATTTTACATAACCCTAAGGTAGGACCTGGAATAACTTGCATTGTAAGCACTGTTCTCTACTACAATTTTCTGTTAAATGAGCTTTTTTAATCACATGTCTCATCCCAACCCTGGGAAAGGAAATGTGACTGAAGGTGGTAGAAGAAAAGGGAGAAGGGGAATTACATTCTCTTGGCTTCCACTCCTCTCTGTAAAATTGTGTTCATGCCTAGGATGGATTTATCTTCTGGTAGTCAAAACCCACAGCATCTTCTTGTCAGAGGAACAGCTGCTCAAATGCAAGCTACACACTAGGACTTTTTGTCCCAGATTGCTTTGGTCTTTAATTTCAATTCCAGTATTGTCTGTAATTCTATTCATAATGCTAAATTATAACTTGAACTGCAAAATTCATTCTAGCTCCTTCAGAATTTAAAACACGAAATCAGAATATGAAATTAGCCACTGCCTCCAGCTGCAATACATTTCTTACTTCTCATTTTCACCCACAGTCATTGCAAATGTAATTCAAATGACAACCTGAAAATTGGTTTTAATCACAACTAGTACATGGAGGTTCCCCCTCCCCGTCTTTTTGTTCCCTACATCCCATAAACACCCAAAACAAAGACATGTAGAGTGACAGAAGATGAGCCAAAGTACCTCTCCAAGGTACTCCAACACATCTGAGTAACAGGTGTCGAGCTCTGCAAAACAGAACCAGACACCAAAAACCCAAAACACACTTTAAAACTGTTCACAGCATCCACCGATGCTTCTGTGCAATTCCTAAGCCAGAGGGGCAACATTTCCCTTCCAGCCTCCGGAATGGAAGTGATGCAGTGTGGTAGAACCAGCCAGAGCCCCACAAAAAGGGGAACAGCAGCAAGCACTGCACCACTCCAAAGAGATTCCTGAGGGAAAGTCCTGCTCATCAAACCTGATTTCCTTTCATGATAGGGTAACACACCTGAAGAATTTCCAGAGGAAGAGAGTGCTCCATTGTAAGTTGACCTGGTTGATGAAGGGAAGCCAGCTGATGTAATCCTTTGGGATTTCAGTAAAGCTCTCAACACTGTCTCTCAGTGACCTTCTGGACAAAATGCCCAGCACTCAGCTGGATAAAGGCATCGTGGGATGGGTGAGAGCTGGCTCACGGGTTGTGTGCACAGGGTGACAGGGCATGGGGTGGCACCAGACTGTCACTAACGGGGCTCAGTGGGGCCACCTTAGGCCCTGTGCTCTTCAACTTCTTCACTGATGACTTGGATGCAGGACCCAAAGGAATACTCAGCAAGTTTGATACAAAACTGGAAGGAGCCTGCAGGGAGGCCCTGCAGAGAGAGCTGGACAGATCACAGGACTGGGCCATCACCAACCACGTGGAGTTCACCAAGGGAAAGTTCTGGATCTTGCAGCTGGGATGGGGCAGCCCTGATGNCACAGCATCCCTGTGAGGGGAAGAGGAGGGGCAGGCACTGATCTCTGCTCTGTGGTGACAGTGACAGCACCTGAGGGAATGGCCTGAAGTTGTGCCAGGGGAGGTTTAGGTTGGATATCAGGAAAAGCCTCTTCCCCCCATAACGTGGTTGGGCACTGGAACAGGCTCCCAGGGCAGTGGTGACAGCACCAAGCCTGGCAGAGCTCAGGAAGCATTTGGAAAACACTCTCGGGTACCTGGCCTGACTCTTGGGGCATCCTGTGGAGGGGCTGGGAGCTGGAGTGGATGATCCTTGTGGGTCCCTTCCAATTCAGCATATTCTGTGGAACAGGCTGCCCACAGAGGTCATGGAGTGTGCCCCTCTGGAAGTATTCAAAATCCACCTGGACACGTTTGGGTGTAATGTGCTCTAGGTGATGCTGCCTCGGCAGGGGGGTTGGACTAGATGATCTCCAGAGGTTCCTTCCAACCTTGACTATGGTTCTGTAATTCTGTGATGAAAAGGCCACATAAATCAGGCTTTGTTCTGTGTTCAAACTGGTAAAATTTGCAGAGCTAAATGCAAAGCCAACCTGCAGTAGCTCTAGATCTCTAGAAAAGAAGCTATTTTTAAACTGCAGTAGCAATGTGGACTGCATAAATTAGCATAATCTCAGCCTTCACAGATAGTTCTCAGCTGTTTTACATACTACAAATTAGCACTCTGCAGATTCCTCACTTCTACTAACTGTGGTCAATCATGCATTTCATGGGGCTTAAGTACCTCCTTTTTCCATCCTACAAAATCTCAAAGGCCTTTTTTTTACACTTTTCCTTTTCAGAACAGTACTATCACAGGCTCAGGTTCCATTACAAATCTCAGAAGGTTTTGTGTGTAACTGGTGGTTCTGTGGCTGTCTAAATGCAGGACATCCTCTTATTTTCTCAGCTGATGATTTTCTCCTCGTGGGCAGATGGAATAGAAATGGAGTGCAGATGGAAACCCACAGCCCACAAACTCCTCATTATAATTTGAAATAGCGTTAGCAGCTCTTCAAATCTCATCTTCTCTTTTAAATTATTTTCAGCAATAAAGGATAAAATGCTGTTTTCAGAAGGCACAGCCAAAAGTAATGATATCTGTTTATAGCTGAGAACCTTCTCCTAACAATGTGGCTTCTATTTTCACAAGTTTTATTAAAATCCATAAATCATTACCGGAAAGGACTTTAAATCGAGTATCTCTTGCTTTGATTCAAGTATTACCTTAAGAAGAAAGATCAATAAGAAAATAACAGATCACACATGCATGCAGGTTTAGAAGCCCCACAGTCAGCTATTTAAGGTAATTCATGGCTCCAGGTATCACTTTACCTGAGCTGCTTGGAATTATAATGGATTTATCTCTGCAGAACACCTGTGAGATAAGGGAGCTGCAGGAGGTGATGATGCTGATGGTCTGTGTCTTACAGACTCACCCTGCATCCTCCCTGCCCTTTAGGACTGAAACCCCTCGTGGCAGAAAGGCAGGGCTCAAAATGAGGATGCCATAAAAACTAGTCTTATCATTTCTTCAGGCTTTTTCACAGCATGTCCAGTCTGCTGGAGTTGGCTTTCCTAACCTTCAGAACGGTTGGAAAAGTCCTAAAAACAGCAAAATAAAAATATCCGTGGTGGAAAATAGCAAGGAATGAAAAATAATAAGCATTAGAGGTCAAGCTTGGATCCCTGAAAAGTTTGTATTAACCAATGGAAAAGCATGAAAATAAATAAACTTAGCCCTTAGCTATAAAAAGAAAACAAACAATACTTGAGACACCCAAGTGACATGGTTGGTGAGGATTTACAAACTCACAGACAGCTCTCACACACAGCATAAATGAAAAGTTGGCTAATTTGCTCCTGTTCCAGAAGCCTGGAGTCAGACTTGATAAACACAAATAGCCTCATTTGTTCCAAGGTTTGACCTGCTGCCTGAAAACCAATTACTAAATTGCACTGCTCTACCTCAGCTAGAGAGGAACCTTCTAAACTGTCTCACAAAATGGTTTCTGTCTGCTTAAAGGATGCATAGATGTTGCTTAACTGTATTTTCAGCCTGCAGGAGTAAAGGCTTTTTCTCAGATGGACGAATTTATTCGCATATTACACATCAAAAACATTCAGATGTTCAACCCTAGTTGTGGTATACATACACTACAACATAAATAATTTGCCTATATAATGCAGGGCTATAATCTTCCTCAGCAGGCAGGCATGCTAATGATCTTACACAGGGACAACAGAAGATGAAAGAATGAAATATTTAATCACCAAGGACAATTTCTCTTTCCTGCCTTTGTGGAAGAAGATTATGGGAGGTCATCTTCTTAGAGGTTTCCCTTTCACAACAACAAAAAAAGACAATAATCAGTTTCCATTAGGGAAGTCTTGTCCTTTCTCCTGCACCACACGACTTTCTTGTCCCATCCACCAAACACAGCACTAGTATCAACCAAGTAACTACGTGGTGGTGTCTGCCAGAAAGGTTTATAAAGGGTAATAAAAGTGCTCAAATTTGAGATGCAGCCCTAAAGGACTCACCCCTGTCACCAGAACCTAACACAGTTTTATCTCCGGCTTAATGGCTTGCACTTGAAACTGATCAGGGTCTTCAAAAGTGACCATTTGAAACTTGTTTCAAGGGAAAACTCAGCTCGAGCTTGACAGAAGAAAGCATTTCCAGAGGAAGAGAACGCTCCATTCTAAGTGCCTTGAGGAAGCCCTGATTCTGTAAAGCCCATCAATATCCCACAGCTCATCCAAAGGCACGTTCAGAGGCTTTGGCATAAGAGGCTGATCACCCAGGGAAAGGCAAAGAGAATTTTGGCAGAGGATGAGATACCGTGCCAGCATTTCTGATGCAGTAAAAGTGACTCCACCACACATCTGCCTCTCTGTGAGAGGCTGAATCTGCCTGTGACAAGGTCAATTTTGAGGAAGGTTGGTATTAAAAGATTATGCTCCCTCCATCCTCTCACTGAGGTTATGCTAATTATTTCAGGGGAGCAAAGGAATTCTTTGATCCTCTGAGTCCTCCTTCCCTCACAAGGTGACTCTGGCTGCTGGCACAGCACCCAGAGGAACGGCACAGCACATCCTAATTCCATAATTGTGGAATTAGCCATTTTCAACCTTGAAATTTAACCCTAAGAAATTGACTATGCAGTAATCCACATAATCCAGGCCTCTACACCTGTCCCTCTTCCAACTAATCTCACCACCCTTCACCATGTCACATCTTAATTTAGAGTCCTGCCTGCTAAGGTCAGTGTGTAAGTGGGTGCTCAGGAGTTGCAACAAGTATTTGTCACAGGGTGGGATCAATCAGCTTTGTGAACCCTGCCAGGTACAGAAACACCAGCAGCGAGCCAAGCCCTTTGCCAGCCGTGCACAAATGATCTTTACAAAGATTGTGGGAAGCGGCAGGGAGCAGGGACAGACAGATAAATAAATAAACAAACATGTGCAGCGTAGCCCTGGATAATGTGATCTGCTGGTATTAAGTTTTCTCCTGAAGGAGTTAAGCATATACCAGCTGCTCTACATTAAACCGAGCTGGCACTTTAAACCATGCAAATTAGCTGAGCTCCAGTCCATTCCAGCCCGGCATTTAGCAGCCTTGCTGTCAATGATGCAGAGCACTGGCCAAACCAAGCCCTGCCATTTCTGCTGCTGTCAGGGAGGGCGGTGCCTCTGAGTGATGCTGCACCTTCTCACAAGATGGTTTGCAAGAGCCTCCTTCCACCACAGGTATTGTCTGCACAGCCAGAACGCTCCCATGTGCGTGGAAAGCCTGGGGCTTTTTATTTGCTGAAAATCCACTTATACACGCTACTAAGAACCGCTGAAAAATTATTTTAAAATTCAACTGTTTGCCAGTGGAACGCTGAAATTTCCAATCTCTCTTTGCTTAAAGCTGCACAACAGACACTGAGTGGATCTGATGGGTCATTGGCACAGAAATGCTGACACAGCAGCCAAGGGTGGCATCAGTCCCCTCCATCATGTCCAATACCAGTGGACATTTCTCAGACCGTGAAGGGAATAGATGAAAATTTGTGTTTATTCAACACAAACCCCTCTTCTGCTGAATCTGAGAGCACTCAGGAGGCAATAAAGAGGGCTAAATCTTCCTTAGGTCACACTGTTGTGGCCAAGGGATTAAGCTTCAGCACAAAGCTGAAACAGTGAAAGGAGAATGAAGGATCTGCTATTAAGAAGTCTAGGAGCTCTACAGACTTTTTAAAAATTGTTATTTCAGGTTCCTTGTTGACCTGCTCAACAAAGGGAAAGTGGAATTCTTTCTTTTGTTAAAAATAAGGTAAACTGCCTTGCTATCCAAACTGGTAAACCAACCCAGCAGTGGTGGTGACCACGGACAATAAATACTGCATCTTGGTGGTTGCACCCCCAATCACTCCACATGGTCCAAACTAGGGGAAGGCCAAAAGGCATCTTACAGGCAGGAAAGGAAAACTTACATTGCTGCAGTGTGGGAAGCTGGTATCTGACTGCTTGGAAACGGGATCCTAGGCAACCACTGCTCTTCCTCTTGAAAAGCAGAAAGCGGTTTGATTCAGTGAAATAAGGCAAATTCATTACAATTCCCCTGGAGAGGCTCTGTAGGGATGCTGCTGCCTCCCCTTTCTAGCTCCACACTAGAGGACCTGGCACTTTTTTGCCAGCTTTCTTTGGCAGTGCCCATCTGGCACATTACCATGGAGGACCAGACTCCTGTGTGCTCCAGAGCCCATCCCGGAGGAGTAAGAGGCAGCGATACCAAAAATACTCCTTCCCAAAATAATCCATCCCAGTTAAGGCCCAGACAAGTCTGGAATACATGTGGCTGTCCTGAGAAGCAGACTGACCCCTGGTCATTGAGCAAGAAAAGCAAAACCCATTTCTAAGCTATGGCACCAAATATGATGCACATTAGATCATGACACAACACTTGACATTTTTTGACTGGTTCTGAAGACTTAAATATCCATAGGTTTCTGGCAAAGGGAGAACAATTTAAAACAGAATCAAATTTGTCTTACCAGACTGGTCCATTAATTATTGTCTCCACCAGCTGCAATCAAAGCTGCACATTGATCTCTGTGGATCAAAATGTCAGTACTGAAATTACCTGTGGTTTCCAACAGTGGCCACGGCTCAAGTGGAGATGGCTAAAGAAAAAAGCAATCTGCTTCTGTCTGTTTCAAATTATACAAGTGTAACAATTATTAGTACCCATATTCACCATAAAATCTTAGTAACCATATGCACCATAAAATATCACACAAACTGGACCAGCAACATGAAATCTCACCAAGGTATTCATTTTGTTCTACCAATAGGCAAGTATATAGAACTAAAAGATGGCAAAAAACACAATATAATAACTTTAGGTCAGCATTTCCAGAATATAAGCAATCCTGTCAGGGAAGATGCCCTCATTGTGTGAAACAAAAAGGTATTACTGCAACAGCCTTCATGACTGAGAATGTCACTCCATGAGACATAAAATACATAAAATTAATTACAATTCCAGCCTGGCACATGCCTCTCCCAAGAGCAAAGCACAGGTGTCCTCAGACAGCTCTTCCAGAAGATATTCTTCCTAAACAACTCTGAAAAACCTATTTTTTTTGGCTAAAAGGCCTTGTCAGCTCCTACAGTGTTATTTGGGAGATGAGGGAGAACACACAAATAATCAGGGAAGTTGGGGCAGTCCTTTTCTTTGGAGAAAGTGTAACCAAGCCAACACGACCCCAGCACTAAGAGCTACTGCTGCAGCCAGAGATCAGCCTGTCAAGGGCTGGTTTAGGGTTGCTAATGATTTATGGACTAGATATTCCATGAGAAAGCCTGGATATGCATAACTAGCTCGCTGTGGCCAGCAGGTGAAACAAACATCTTCAGGTTTCTCCAGGAAGGCTTCACAGCCCTGGAAAGCCAAGGCACTTCTGGTGGTGTCATGAGATAAAGGACAAGACAGAAGAAACAGACCAATATTAGTGACAGGACAGGTAAAATAAAGACAGGGAGATTCCTTCCAACTGTGAAAGAGAGGATATNTTAAAAAAAAAAATTCCACACAAGGAAAAGGACTTAAGGAAACATCCAAGACAAGGGATGAACACAAGCTAAAAAATGCAAGTAAACAAGACACTGTCAAAATATGATGATATGACAGTCCAAAACTCAACACACACAGGGGAAAAAGTCCTGGTAAAAGTGTATTTTCAAATACAGAAGTTGGATGTATTTTTCCTTTCAGGCATTGTTTTCCCACATATTGCTTCCAATTCTAAAATAACCCAAAATTAAAATGAAAAATAATCCAAGGATAACACACCCAAAAATACTTTCAAGAGGCAAAAAAAGGCGGAATCATAATAAAACTTCAGATCTCAGCCTGTTTTAAAATAAGAAGTGACCTGTATTCTCGTTTATTTTAATAGGTGGTTTATTTGTTTTAAGTGTTAGCAGTTATTTCCATGCCTATGCTTTGCAAAACTGAAGAAACTGAGAACTGTTTCCACAAACTATTTCAGAAAAAACAATTTACAGATAAAATTAGAGGCATACAACTAAGTGCCAAGTGTTTGACTGAATTCCAGTTCTTGGTGAATGGAAAACCAGCAGCTTCCTATTACAAAATGTACCAACAGTTCATGTCTAATAATGAAAATAGTATCTAACCATTTATATACTTCTAATATAGAAGTTTCTAAAAATAATATTAAAGCAGGGTATTTTTAGCCAGGTGAATTTCTCAGGAGAATGAGATCCTACAGTTTGCTGCAAGGAAAAAATAAGAGTATTGGGTTAAAGTTTTAAGGGCATCTCTTGGTTTATACCAGAATAAAAAGTAGAAGATTTAGCTCCAAAGCTTCAAGAAGCAAAAAACAAATGGGAAAAAAGGTCAAGGGAAGAATACACACCCTTTCATTAAAGGCCATCTATTGCTTAATTCACTAATGTATCTTCTTAAACAGCACTTACAATATTTATCCTGTTGCAAACTTGGAAAGTTCAAGCAAAATAATTATTGATTTAAGCACCTCCTTAATTTCTTCCACTTTGGTAAGAACGGGGAACTTGCAGGCTAGAAGCATTAAAATACTCTACAAATTGTTCAGAGATTTAAATCCAGTGGTGAGACTATCTGGAAAGTGAAATTACAGAGCAGACAATGTTTCTCAAAGGACTCTTAAAAGCAAATTAAAACCAGCCAGTACCAACCCTTAATTTCCAAAACCCAGAATTAATCCCCATTATCTCATCTCAATAAATAAAGGCTTTCTTTTCTGATACCCTCTGGATAGGCAAAAAGAGCACAAGTGGTGCTGGTCTCATAATTTTATTTTTCTTTTTGGTACTTCCTAGACACTTGGAACTTGGTAAAGGCTCATGGTTTGTTTATCAGACCTCTTTATAATTAGATTTTTTTTTTTCTTTTTGAGAACTAAAGCTCAGGTTCAGTGCCAGCAGATTTCAAAAGCAGTATCTGCTGTTTCCCACTAAATATCCTTGCACCTCTTTCAGCTCTGGTGTCACTGTGCACCAAGTGTCAGGCAGAAGGTGACAACAATCACTTGCTAAAGCAGGGACAAAAAAAGTGAGAGTGTTCACTTAAGAAATTCAACTTCATGGCGTGAACTAGCAGTTTCAAGGACAGAAGGAGAACACATGGACACCATATGTATGAGCATTTTGAGCTGTTAACAAGCAGCAGCAAAGGAGGAAGATAATCGAGTATCAGGGGACTGGCTATAGAGCTGCAGACTTTCTGACCTTGGCTAAAGTTCTTTGTGCCTCAGCCAGCCACTTAACAAGTGTTCTCCAAAAAGCAGGAACAATATCCCGACCCCCAAGGGGTGCTCTTAGGTTAAGCATATTTAAATTTTCAAGCCAGATAGATTGATAGACTGTCACAAGTAAGAGGGGAAAAAAAATCCAGACATTTTCCAATATGATAAAAAGCCAAATGGAACCATGAACAAAGTTACTTTATGCAAAGTAGCCATTTGCATAGTCTAAATGAAAATCCAATGATTAAAGAACTTCCTGAATTTGCACCTGTTGTTCAAATGCAGGGCGTTAGAAAAGGCAGCTCTTTATCTGAAAAGTCAAATCACTGAAAAATCCGTGTAAATAATCACAATAAAACAACTTTGGAATTGTTTTCTTGTTTTCTATCTGGGAGCATTTCACCTGGAGCAATCTCCCCAACAATTAAATATTTTTCAGCATGTATCTATAAATGTATCAACTGTAATCATAAACCCACTGTAATCATAAAGAGAAGAAGAAATTGGCTATTTAGTAGCCTCAAATTGCTTACCGAGTGTGAAAAACATCCATCATAAAGATACAGCACAGGCCTTTTTGTAAGAAAGTACTTAGGTACATAACTATAATCATATGAACAAGCTCTTTAGTACCAATTTCCAATTTACTTTCTGCTTCTGTATTTGGATAGCCTGAACCCACAGTTTTTCTTAGCTTCTCCCAGTTTCAGTAAAATCCATCCTTCATTCACATCCAAAACACGACCCCATTTGGTTTCTTCCAGCTTCAAAGAGTGATCTTTTATGTTAAAGTTATCAGTATGACTGACCACATTTCTCATAATTTAAGTTTATAATTAGCTCAGCAGTCGCAGCGAGACCAAATTTCACACCACCGAGGCAGCCCCTGCAATGGCACTGAAACCAATCAGCGTTCCTTTGACTTTAAATTGGGTCCAGATAAAGATTTGCTTCATCCCTAACCCTTCTGCAAGCTGGCTCAGTATTGGAACTGTGAAACCCAGTATGACACAGAGAAAATGGCTAATGCACTTGAGAAGGGAAGGCACAATTTCTCTGCAACGTGCCCCACTAATTTTTCTCTCTGTCAAGCTTCACATTAGCAAGATAGTAATACAGAGGTTTAAACAGCTCCTAGTAAAGTCAATTAAAACATAGAAAAGTAATTACTGATATCTGAACTACGTGGCTCCATTTGGATTGCTAATGGAATGGGCACAAGGGGAGTGAGGCAGAGAAGGGAAACTGATGGCTCATGGATCACATGTGCCTCATCAAACAGCTGATGTGAGCCTAAATTTGAAGTGTGGAAAAATACTGGAGGAACCTACTAAGTTAATCAGTTTGAGAGCAGCCCACAGCTGACTGAAATACTCCCTGGACCGTGCCAGCAGTGTACCACCAAGTTGGGAATGGCTATCCACTCAATTTATACCAGGGAGTTGTAACAGAGCTTCCGTACCCTTGTCATCACTTGGCTGACAGAATGGGCAATGAGGAAAAAAAACAGAGATGTTTTTAACCTCAGCAGGTGTGGCAAATGCTTTTGGAGCACACCCCAGATGTAGATGACCTTGACAAATTAGGAAAGAATGACTAGGTGGAAAGTCTAGAAAATAGGGATATCCAGAACTAGACCAGATCCAGGCTGCCCAACTCAACAAGATCTTCACAAACTGGGAAAGCAATATGAAGAAAAATCTAGCTTCAGACAGTGATATCTAACCAGTTTTAAACTGATTTTTTTAAAGGGGGGGCATATAAGGAAACTGAAAAGAGTTTTCTAGATAGCACAAGGAGTTGCAAGAGTTCTAGAAATCCTAGGCTTTGCCTAGTGAAAGAGAGAAGTGAGAGAAAACATTGCACTCAGTGAGCACCTGCTTGCCACGGCCACCAGGAGAGGGCAACTGCCTGGTTTTCAGCACATGAATACTGCAAAGAAGTTTGCAAAGAAATACCAATTCCTACCAGCTCCCCTCCCAGCCAAACTAAGCACCATTACAGGTAATTGCTGAACAAACATACTTTAAACCCAGGTTAAACAGATGTCTCAACCTGGAGTGTTTTAGTGGAAGGGTGGGACCAACCATTTAGCAAGGTCCTGGTGCCTGTAGTGCTGCTTCAGTTACTGAAGGTACAAACAGTAAAATTATTTTTTTAGTTTCTCTGGAGAAAGAAAATCAAGAAGTTGGAGGACACAACACAGCAGCCATAAACACAGTAATTAATTCTGTGATCCCCTTCAGTGACAATCACAATGACATGGCAGCAGACTGGATGCCTCCAGTGGCATCTTCCTTCTTGCATCTGCACAAAAAATGACACCACGACCACGGACTCCTAACTGGCAGTGACTTCTTTCTTAAATAACCAAGGCAAATTTAGTAGCCAAACTTTTTCAGAATCACTGAGAAATACCATTTTGTAGATGAGAGATCACAATCTTGCTATCTACTCCATGGGAGTTTCTCTGGTAACAAAGTTAAATATTTCCAAAACAATTCTCTCTAAATATGGGTAGTACAATTTATTGGCGGTGTTTTCAAATTAGACAAAATAAGCACCAGTGCAACAGTCAGATACTGTTGTGCACAACACAGGGGATTTAATATGGAAAAATAGAGTGTGTATATCAGTAACAGTAAAACAGGAATGATACTGCAGTGATTCATCAACCTAACATTTCTGACCAGCATTTACAATGGGCATGATGCTAAAACCCTCAGACCTTTCTTTGGAAAGTGCCTCTGAAATACTCTGAAGTATGCTTTTTATAAATTGCACAGCATTTAAAAAAACACTGCCCTTATAAGGCCTTAAGGCACAAAACTTCCAGTTACTATAAAATCCATCTTACACATGTAAAACCAGATTAAGAGGAACAAAATTAGCAAAACATTTACAAGTTTTCACTGATGCCACATTTGTGAGTGGGCCATCTTGATTTTAAGTTTTTTTTTTTTAAAAATGGTACTTAAATGAAAACCACCTGCAGCGCTCGTGTTCTCTGAAGAATCAGGTTCTACAAAGGTACCACCTGGCACAAAAAAGCTCATGAAGATTTGCACTGGTGTGTAAGGGACTTGAAATATGCTAAACCAGCAGGAGAACATGGTCTGGTATCATCACATGGTGGCTTCTGGACTATGCTCTAGACAGAGCCTCTTCTCCAGAATAATCAGTCAAATAAGCCACTAAATTTTGTATTATGTAGTGCAAAAAAGGACCCACTTCAATGGGATTAAGAACCACTCCCTGAAATACTCCCAGAACCAAGATAATTGGTCCAAGTGACACAATCTCTCTCTCTCATTCTCCCTCCACCCACAAAGGAGGATGTTCTTCCTTGGGGGCTGAAAATTCTGCATAGGGACCAAGATCTATGGAAGAGAGGAGCCAAATCACTTGGCATTGGTCCAGCTTGTGGATCTAAACTCTAAATTCTACTGGAGGAATGTAACTTCCCTCCCTCACAGGTGATGCCAGGTGCCTGCCCAGTAAAATGGTGAGGGTTACCTTGGTACTTTAGATCAACCACCCAGAGAAGCAAAGGGATCAGCCTCAGATTCTCAAGATACTCAGACCTGGTGCAGTGTTCAAGACTAAACCTTAGCAGGGTTATTACCAGAGAGCACTTTTATACCTGAATGCTGCTGAAGATCTTCCAAGATAAAAGTGCTTCAGCTGCTGACGTATCACCTGGCAGCTGTCCATCCATCCTGTTCCTCCTCCCTTGCCAGGGAGGAACAGTGGGAAAAGGAACGAACAGTGCCCTTGACACAACACATCTGGAAAAATCTCCCTCTAGATATAGGCTACCATTCCAAATGACCACCCTGAATGGCAAAACCCTGCATGCTTTTGTGGGCAGAGGGATCAAAGCTGGATCTATAGGACCAACAAAAATGACTGTGTTTATTCAAGACAATAGATAGTGAAAAAGGCTTCACTGGTTCACACCTTAAAAGGTGCTGGTCATCTGCTCAGGCTGCCAGCCAGAGGAGGTTACTGAGAATGCAAAGCTTAAGGCTTCTCCTACTGCTGAAGTAATTAAAAATGTAAAATTATCTGACGTTCCCTTTGCTAAAATCACTCCCTCTTCAAATATAACAAGCTAGCATGAAGACCCTTTTGTCATCAGGCTACAAAAAATGGAGTTTGCTCCACATCCTTGTGAGGGTTAAAACCACCATAGTGTTGCCCTTGCTGCTGCAAACAGCTCCCACTGGCAGATCTCCGTGAGCATAATCTGTTACAAGATGAGAAAGTATCTCTGAATATCAACCACTTTTTCTGCAGTGTAGATTTCCATGCAGAAACCACGTCATGTGTGAGAGAAAGGGCAGCAGATAATGCGATTTTGCTGATGTTTCACCATCACAAGGACAGACTCAGGCACAAGTGAGAGAGAGCACTCCATTCTCTTGTAAGGGCAAGATGTGATGCACAGGTTGGTCTGTCTGCTGCCACTACCTTGCATGGATGCTTGGCTGTCTCCTTTTCCTGCTGCCAGTCCCTCAGGAACTGCTCCAGTCAGATCTGTCTGGCCTGAGCAGCCCGACACGTCACCCTGTCTACCAGCAAGGAAAGCGCAGCGTATCCTGAAATCAGGGCACGCGGTCAAACATGCCCAATCGCTAGGCATGCTTGTCTGAAGGGAACAGGGTTACCAGGACACAGATTGCAGAATCTAGGTGGTAGGGATGAGCCATTATTCCTCGAAGGTAAAAAAAAAAAAAAAAAAAATAAAGGTGAGCCTCTGTCACCGTTTCCCTCTCTCAGCAGAACGGTATCACCTTGCACCGTGCTCAGACATTGGCAGAAGCGGCGTGTAACGTGTATGGCTGTTGCCAAAATCCATCATAGGGCTGTACAGCCCTCTCAGCAGCACAGCAATCAATTGTGCTTGCTGCAGCAGCCCATCTGCCTCCGTGGGACAGTGACACCCACGCCGTGCCCACGCTGCTGCGGAGCTCGCCGGGGCACAGCAGCGCAGGGCAGCCCCAGCCACGCCGACAACCTCACCCTGCCTGCCCACAGAAATTAAACCAGCTGAGCAACGGGCATCTCTCCTCCCTCTGCAGCAAGCAGCATGTGTAAAAATACATTAGAAGACTGACACAGATTAAAGGGAAACCTAAAATATGTGTGTTGATAATGTGCTGCATCTATGATGTCATGCACGTACAGCATTATACGGGCAATTCCACTTAAGTGTTCATTTCCTCTGTAATCTGTTTAATTTAGCTGCACTGAATGACATGCATACTGTAATCTAGCATCAAGCACTGCCTCCCATTCACTCCCCACACAGCTTCAAGCACAGAACGTTCACACAACCAGTGCTGTGGTACAGTACACGACTGAACACAAAACACATTCATGACAGGCAGCAATCCTCCCCCAGCCCAGGCACAGGAGCCAGCCCTTACACTTAGCACCTACAGAAAGCACACAAAGAACACACCCCACAAACAACATCTCGACCATCTCCCTCCTGCAAATCCCCCCAAGTTCAAGCAGAGGCAGCCCAGGCAAGCAGCACACGCAGCCCCATCCCTCAGCACCCCACCATCAGCTCCATCGTGCTGACAGAATTACACATGCCACTGTGTGGAATATAAAACAACTGCAGACAGATGTTGGCACACACACACACATGCACATCCCTTCCCACACTGCTATTTACCCCAGAAAACCTGCTGCACACTCTCAACAAAGAAAGAAATTCTCCCATACACCTCCCCAGCATTTGGTGCCTGCTAACCTGTGTGTCAAATCCATTTTCTACCAAGCTACTCTTCCTCGCTGGGAGGCCGTCTCCGGCGTTTTCTTGTCCATTGGAAGATTTCAGAGGAATCTGGCTGGAATACAATGGCTTGGTCACCTCCACCTTGTTCCCAAACTTCAGGTAACAGGGCTGTGGGATGGTCCTGGCCGTCGGGACGTGCAGGATGGGAGCAGCGCTGTGTACGGGTTTAGGTAGTCCCGATTTCATTTTGGAGGCTACCAGGATGGCTGGCATTTTCTCTTTCTGCTTTCCTAACACGTTTCTGTCAGCAGCAGCAAGAGCAGAGACAGCAGGCAGGGAGAGAGAAAATGACACGCTGGGGAAGCTCTTCTACTCCAAAGCAGCCTGGTTACTGCAGAGGTCTCCAAAATCAGCTTAGAATTAAAAATCAACAATAAGACCAATTAAAAAAAAAAAAAAAAAAAAACTTTAAAAAAAAGGGAAAGGAAAAAAGGAAAAGAGAAAAAAACCACACCACTTTCAGTCTAAAATATCTCCCAGCTTTATGCCAGTCTTCCACCTGTTTCCTCTAATTTTATTTTCCGTTCTTTAGCACTGTCCTCTTTCCTATTTCAGCTGTGTAACTCACTCCTTCCTTTCTCTATCTGGCTCCTGCAATTTTCTTGCCTGGAAATGAGAGACTTTCACTCCATTATCTTGTCACTGCATCTCCAAAGTGAGGCAGCCTTTGGGGAAGAAAAAAAAAAAAAAAAAAAAGGAACCTGCTGCTGCATATGCTTCCCCTTCCGTACGCACTAGAGAGTGAGCGAGCAGGATTTCCAGCTTAAGATGTCTTTCTTCAGTCTTAGCCAAGAAGCAGATGTAGCTCAGTGTGTTAATGACTGATGCCCTTGGATACAAGCCTTAGAGAATCAAGCTTCTTAAGCCTAAATAGCTGTGAACAGGACAGCGATGCCGGAGCAGAAGGAGAAACGTCCACCGACAGCGATTTTTAAATCAAAACATGTCAGCGGCCACAAGATTTCCCGGCTCCCCCAGTGCTGAGCATAAAAACCCGGAGGGAGGTGGGTGGGGAAAAGAAAAAAACACAAATTTGAAAATAAAAGCGATTCAGCTGCTACGAGAGGGAAGGGAAAGCAGGCGGCAGCTCGT
>WEIU01010841.1:112615-238134 GCA_013389925.1 Aegithalos caudatus | reverse complement strand
ACACCTGGAGATGACTCATTGTTCGTGGCTGTTCGGGAAAAACTCCCGCTGCCAGCATCAACAGGAATTTGAATAAGCACAGTGAGTAATCCGGCCCTATTATAGCAACACTTGGCTTTGGGGAGGCTTTCAGTGTCGCGGGTTGCTCCTCACGCTGCTCGGTGGATGATGCCAAGGATCCGCTACAAGCCCCGGACCCCGCATTCCCGTCCATCCTGACACATTTCAGAGCTGCACGTGTTCCTCTTCCTGCGCACCTGCAGCGTCCTGGACAGCGGGAGATGATCAGAGTGCAAATCAAGGCACCAAGCGATGCTTTCAGCCTGCGTGGGGGGCTCAGCGCCGGGACAGACAGTGCCCCAGTGCCCGGTTTTCGGGTGCTCTGTAAAGGCAGGCAAAGACTTGGACTTATCCCTCACTACAAGAAAGGCATTGAGGGGCTGGAGTGAGTCCAGAGAAGAGAATGGAGCTGGGAATGGAGCACAAGCCTGATGAGAAGTGGCTGAGGGAGCTGGGAAAGGGGCTCAGCCTGGAGAAAAGGATGCTGGGGGGGAACCTTCTGGCTCTGCACAACTCCCTTTGGGAGGACACTGTAGCCAGGTGGGAGTAGGGCTCTGCTCCCAAGCCACAAGTGACAAGAGGAGAAGAAATGACCTCAAGTTGTGCCAGGGAAGGTTCAGATCAGATATCAGGAAAAAGTTCTTCACTGAAGGCACTGGAATAGGCTGCTGAGTGAAGCGTTCACAAAACACATGGATTGGGCACATCCAGGCTCTGAGCAGTGCTTGGGGAAGGAAGGCTCAGTCACTCATGGCAAGGGGAGCTGGGACCTGCCTGTTGAACACCCAGTCTTTGGAGGAAGTTCTAAATGTGCAAACCTCACATTTTTAGATCTGAGACTCTTTCACAGACAGAAAAATGAGGCATTTCTTGGACTGTATTACAGGTGTCTCCAGGGTGAAGATGGAATTGCTGGATCCTTCTGCAGAGGTCATCTTCAATGACTTAGCCAAGGTTACACAGTGTCTTTGTGGCAGAACTAAAAACTGCAGTCAGAAATTGTGCTCTACTTATCATCAAGTACTATTCTTTCTCAGCATTGCAATGTAAAATGTGATTCAAGTTCCTGCAGTACACATAAAGATCACCTGTTGAGTTTTGGCTGTTGCTGGGATTTTTCAGCACATCTGCTGTCACATGCACCAGTTCTGCAGGCTGTTTTGTGGCAACTGCAAAAGGGTAAATTTCATGGCAGTTTAAGTAACTGCTTCCACCTCAATCTCTTTATCCACCAATTTCAGATGGGAAAGCACACATCCCTCTTCATCCATCTCACTGAGATTCCACCAAGACAAACCTTCTAATGTTCTGTCATAGCTGTGCACAATGTCAGCCTAAACACAGCTAAACAGAACACTTCAAAACCTTGCAATTTGATAAAGAATGTAAATTTACCATCTGAGAGGACTGGTAGTCCTTGGAGCAGAAATGTGTCAAATGCTCCAACAGCATTTCCATCATTCCATGCTGAGAACTCGGCCCTGCTGGCTAAGAGAAGGTTGGGCTCCTGTATTAATGTCTTGAAAAATATCCAGGCCTGAAAACCAGGCTAATTTTAGGTCTGCAATAAAATATAGTAAGGTTTAAAAGGTATCAGAAGATCTGACTGACAGCTTTACATTCTGTTTTTCACTTACACGTTTTATGAGGTTCAGGCCACCAATCCCTGGTGCACCCAACTCGCCAGTTTTTGTTGTTCTGTTTTCATTTTGGAAAACTGGCTAGGGTACAGGATACCAAACCAGCCATAAAGTTAATTTCATCAAAAGAAAAGGATTCGTTTCACTGCTCCCTTAACAATGATGGAATCTGATCCTTTGATGATGGTGGATTGAATATTCCACAGGTCCTCCAGTCACTTAAGGGAATCTTACTGATTTCTCAGTGTGCAGTCCTACTGAAGATGATTTCTCCTGAATACACTCAGTCTATGATCCTGAGAGGTATTTTGCCAAATCAGTGAAATGCACACATTCTTCCTCAGAGCTGAGTGTGAATTCCTGACAACACATTTGAAGAGTGACCCAGAATTGCTGCTTCTCTCATGGATTTGCTTCGCATCTAAGAATCCTTTGTCACCTAAAACCTGTGAGGAGAGTTTTAATGTTATACATATTTTGCTTCATAAATCTAAACAGCACAGCACAGTGGCACTGAACTGCAAGCTGCTGTATCCAGTGGCAGTGCAGTCACACCATGAGATCATAAATTACATCACATTACAGCCTTTATCTGCAAAGATTGGCAACATCAATTTCAGTCTGTCTTTGGAAGTGACTAGTTTCTGGGTTGTCTGGATTTTTGGTTTTGTTTTGGGGTTGTTTTTGTTGTTATTGTTTAACAAAATCATTTTTATCTGTTTTTAAGACTAGGATTTTTAAATGAAACTACTTCTTTTGGACAGCCAAAGGGATCTGGGAACCTGTCTCTTTGTCTTCTTTGAAAAGCCCAACCGGTTTTCCCTTCCCTGTTTTGAATCACCCAAATTTCTGTGTCTAAACTAGGACTTTTAAAAAAAGGCAAATTATCTAAACAAAAAGCAAGAGCTGCTTCATTCCTTCCCAGAAATGTTGGGTAAACCTCTGACTAGGAGAAATTCCCTTGTAGCTTTAAGTCTGATGAGTATCTTTGCCTGAAAAACCACAACATCCCCTCCTTATCTGCCTGTAGTCCAGGGAGCATCCACCCACTCCCCAAGTGGGGGAATATAGAAGGAAAAATGCTATAAATGAGCACTTTACTTCCCTGTTAGAAAAAACAACAATAACAAAAGAAACCACCACAATGAAACCACAATAAACCCTACTGGTTTGGCTTACACAGCTGATTTTGAAGCTGAGAAAGTATCACTGCTTTGGACTCAAGCTGTGGCTGCTCAGCACCAGGCAGTGTCAACTCAAGTGCCAAGACTCTGGTGTTGAGAACTGGCTTAATACTCTCAAAATTTTAGTGAGCAGACTCATGTGAACTCAAGAACTTAACACATCCGAGGGAACTATTTGAATCCCCTGTAGTTCAAGAGCTTGTAGGCAAGTCAGCACATTGCCCAAAACAAAGCCAGTAAAACAGAACAAAAGCCCAGGGCTGACTGCTCTTGAACAGATGATCTTTTATGAATGAGATGAACGTTTCTGGAACACTAAAACCATTGAAGCTGCCTCCACAGCTCACACATTATCAATTAACAACAAAACAGGGTCTCTGTACCCAAGCTGAAAGAAAATGCCTGTATGGATTGCATGTGGGTATTGCAAGTAAAATTAAAAGCTCGATGAAATGTAGCAAAAGATCAGAGAATCAGACCTTCCTTTCAACTTGTGGTTAATATTCATCCTCAACGAAGCCAAATGTTACATTAGCCTAAATGGAAAAACCATGTAGAATTATGCTATCAATTAGAACACCTCATTAGTTGGTCTGGTGATCCAGAACTGCTGATGGAACTGAACTCAAGGCTTGAAAATACTTCGATCAACGCCATCCTCACCTTTTAGGCATTAAGGATGCACCTGCAATCCCCCAGAAAAATCATTTCAAGGTGAATTCAAAACCATTCGAGATGAATTGCCCTAAAATGTCACCACACAGTGTCAGAATCAGAGGGTTTAGCTGTTCTCTCAAACCCATTCTCATCAGGCTTTAGTGCTGCCAGGCAGCTGTCCTATACACTTGTGGGCATGTTCAGCCTTGGCACAGCTCCATCAACTTAAGTGAAGTTATGACAGGAATAAATATGGATCTATTTTTGGTACTGCGGGAATTTTGCACATTCACATCCATCTTTTGTCCCCGATCAGTATCAAATGTGGAAAAGCCTGATCCCATCTGCACATTCACGTTACCATTCTATGAAGGAACCCAAAAAGGTGTAGAGGAGTAAAGGTGTAAACCTCATCATTTTTGTTGTGTTTCCCCAAGAGGAACAGTAGAGATTAGAAAGAGGAATGTGGATAGGAGCATTATATAATTTGGCATCCACTCACCACAGCAATTATAATCTGTACATGTGAGTTCTTTATATAGAGCAGTGAGAAGGGGAGGAAACCTTGGTTCTGTTCCCAGTTCTTTTGACAGAAATCTTGTCTGCATTACACTAATTGTGATCTAAAATTCCATTTGTAATCCCCTGACATGCTTCTAAATTCACACTGGGTTTAATTCCACTTCATTTTATAACGGTGTGAAATTTAAAAAAATACATAAGCCAAGTTCCACCTGGACAAGAACATCTGTTCCACGCATTTTCATTAAAAATACACAGGAAATTTTGCTGGCCACACTACTGATATGAGCATATGCTCTTGCATGGTGACAGAAAATGGCACCATTTAAAATCAGCATCTTCTGAACAATGCTGACATCTAATCCCACTTCTGTACCAAAGAGCTTCATGGTTTTGTAATGTAAGCCTGTAGTAGTGCTTCACTCAACAGCTTCAGAAGTTTCTATTGTCACAGCAAATGCACACTCACAGCTTTGAATTCATTATGCTCCCATTGCCTTCAGATTTGTAGCCATACCAGTTTCTCACAGTCTAATAAAAACTGGGCTCAGCTGTCTTGAGACACACACTGGTAGGGGTTCTGTGGTGGGCTTTGGGAATGTCCATCTCTCTGACTGTAAAGTTCATTCCTCAGACTTAAACTCATCATGAACAGGACTGAAAAGGGATGAGGAATGCAAGAGCTTATTTGAATTAATGCTTTCTGTGGTAGTGTAAGATTTAGATGCTGTTTGTCTATGCCGTGCTCACAGCAGTGACCACTGTGCATGTACACATGAATAATCTTTATGATCCTAACAGAGGGGCTCTGTCAGGCCAGCCCACAGCTCACCTCGACTTGCACATCTCTGTGTGACTGTAACAAGGGACATCATCTCTCCATGCCACTAACAGCACCTGGAATAAATACTGCAATACCATTTTGGAAAGAGACTTGCAGGTCACGTCTTCCCGACAGAGATGTGCATCTGGGTGTTCTTAATCTATTCACGTGTCCTTTGTTTCCACAAGGTTAATGGTACTAGCTCCTATATTATTTTATGCCTGACTTGACATTGCCTATGGTTTTGTGTTTGGAAAAGCAAAGGAAACATCTGTGACTAATGAGCATATCACAGAAGAAAGGTGATGACGATGATGATGACATAAATACCACAAACTACTCTTGACTTTAAGAACCATCAAGTTAAGATGAAATACGAAGGAGAGGACCTAAAAAAAATGCTCTTTTCCCTCTGCTGCTATTCTCTCTACCCTCTGGAGAAGTGGTATGTTAAAAATAGCCTCCACTTACAAGGTAACAACCTCACATCATCAGGTAGTCACCTTCAGTAACCTTGCTGGCACATTTCAAATGCACCTGCTCCATCATCTGGAAGAGTTGTCAGAGCCTAAAGGTAGAAACCATCTGAAAGCAGATTGGAAAAAAAGGCTGTATTTCAAAGCCTTTTTACAACTGGATCTGCTTAAGCATTCCAACCCAGCCTCAGCTGCCATCAGTCTCTCCCACATCAGCAGTTCTGAACAAACACAAATTGGCCAGATTATCATTAAGCAACTTCAGCTATTTTGTAAAGAGCAAAGTATCACTACTCACACTGAGTGGCACGAACCAGATTTCTACTTGCCCTAAATCAATGTAGTTTCTCTACAGCCAACATCAGAATGTGCCTTCCAAATTCAAAGTATTTATCAAAATCTTCTTTACAGAACGATCCAATTCTATCATACACTCGCACTATTTCCATTCCCCTGAGTGTGCATTTCCTATCATTTTGTATTAAAAACATCCTCTTGCCTACTGAGCCCAAGCATCCCTTTCAGCTGCACAGTGCAGTTCTGGAGCCATGGAATAAGTGCTTGTGGTGCCCACCAACTGCCAACTGATATCAGGGGATGATGAATATCATCCTACACTTCCAGTTTTTGCCAAGTACACTTCACAACCCAAGCCTGCAGACAGCCACTCTTGCCTAGAATCCAAAAAAAAAAAAAAAAGGGGGGGGGATCATTTCCACAGGGCAGCCATTGTTCAGGAACAGTTCTCTGCTGGAAGTCAGCTGCAATGCACCATATAATGGCATTAATTGCAATACTAACACCACCTATTTCTGAATGTGTTACCAGAAAAAAAAATATACAAACCTAACAAACCCAGATTGTTCACAGTGGTATCAAAGGAAACACAGAAAGTGCTTAACATAATGCCCTGAAGTGAACATTGCCTACCCCTACAGCTCCTTTAAAGAAAGATTTGTCCTGAGTTGATGCTTATGGAAAATAAAAGCACATCCTAGTCAGCTAAATGGTTCTACTGAAATTCTTGAATCAGAAAGTTCAGTGAAATTTCTTCAGATTTACACAGACTTAAGTCAACCAGCTATGACCTTTCTTAGAGTCAACATCCCCAAAACCAACCTCCATCCCCGCCATGATGACCTGCCAAGGGAATTTGGTGAGGATTACCTAACCCATAAACTGTGAGAGGGAAATAAAACAGCAAAAAGTAATAACTAATTTTATTTTTAAAAACCACATGTCCATTTGAGGGAGAGGTTTGCTTGCACCTGCCGAACATCACGCTCAGTTTTAAACCAGAAAGCTTGAATGCTCTCTTCACAAGGAAATGTACAGGAAACACTTATTCTTTAATCTCTCTATTAACCTACCACAGAATAAGCAAATTTAAAGTGCTGCAGGGCCACTGCTCAACCTCATGCATGGCAGGATCAAGCTTCCCTTCTCGAATTTCCTTCTATTTCCTTTGTTCTCCCATCAGCAAACTGGTAACTAACCCTCCTATGCTGTTCTAACACTGATTTTTTCCAAGCATTTTTAAAATCCACCACCCAAAACTGACACAAAAACCTACTCATTAATGCTGTCCTAATATTTTGTTTCCTACCAAATCAAAGGAGGTTTCCACTGTAATGATTAATGATGTACATGTTTGTTGCCTTAAACAACTTTGATATTTCAACATTTAATTAATTATTTTTTTAAGGCGATGGGTTTCCTGCCACCCTCAGTGTTACCCAGGGTAGAACTGATGCTGTACAGAACTCAATGGTTTACAGCTACAGTATGAAGACCTGACAGCCTTGCATTTATTTGACACACCTTATAATATGATTTTCAATAACGCTGCTCCCACTGTCTGGAATATTTTGGGAAGGTATCAGTGTCAAAACACCCCTTGGCCATATCAAAGATCTGGCTGATGTTTATCACTGGACAACAAACAACACACTGAAGGCATCTCTCTCAGCACTGAGAGAGAAATTTTCTGAATTACATATTTCCTCTTGAAATTTTAGCAGCAAGGACACTGTAACACACAACCTTTTTTTTGCAAATAAATGGCACAGAGATGATGGAACCATTTTCTCTGTTTTGAGACATAATCACCTCCCGTATAAGAATTAACACGAGCTTTGTTTATTCCAGCAGTAAAACAACCTGTATTCAAGCTTGCCCAGATTCCACTGTAAAAGCAGGTGTAGTCAATCATTCCTGTCACAACATTAGTACATTACTGGCTCTTGGCAAGTGGGTCAGCCCCTCACAGGCAAAGCACTTCTCAGCTGCTCCGCTTCCTTCCATCCCGGTTGGCACATGGAACAATGTCGCTACAGCTGCTGAATTTCAAAAGGCATCCATCTGTTTAACTTCCTAAAATGACTTTAAAGAGTGGGATACAACAAACACATCTGCTACCCTCAGCACGTTAAAAAAGATCATCTGGAAATTAACTGGGAAATTATAAATCTTTTCAGATGGGGATCCACAGTGAAGTTCCAATACGTGAGTAACATCTGTTCCACCTTCAATTATAGCTCAAAGCTTTGCACCTCTGGCTTTCTGAAGAACCAAGGCAAACTTTAGTTGTAACCAGCTCTGTATCTCCTTATCTCACTCCTAGAGTTTGTTCAGAATCACATCACTGGGCATCCATCTCTTCAATTTTGTCACTTCTGAAAGGCCTGACTGGACAAAGCTTTGACCACTGTGGTTTGATCTCACAGTTGACACTGCTCTGATTAGGTCAGACTGAAGACCTCCTGAAGGCCCTTTCAATCTGAATTAGCCCAACTATTCCCAAGTAGAAGAGAAAAAATGGAAAATTCCATTAGTATCTACTGGAAGAACTCAAAGTGGAAACCAGCTATGAACAATAACCTGGCCCATCACAAGAAAATGCTCGGGCAGGAGGGCCAGCAGAAGACACCAGCAGTTCAGATTTTAGGAGGACAACGTGAGCACGTGTTTAAGTGTGATCTTCCTTTCAGTTCTTCTCTCACATCTCTCACAAACACAAATGTATTATCACTTTGAATTATGTGAATACATGCTTACATCTAGGATTTGCAATTTACATTAACCTAGCCTGCACTAACAGCAACTTCAACACCAAATGCAAACCACAGTGCATGTTTTCACCCTGAGGTACAACATCTGTGTAACCTGCAGCACCAGGACATCTCAGTGAGTTCCTTGGCTACCTGCTGCATTCCCAGCAGACTCCTCAGGCATCCCAATTCCATCTGCAGAGTGCAGGCAGAGCTGGTGTGACACAAGCCAGGAGAGACGTGCATCTTCCACAGCTCTGCGGGCACCAGGAAAAGGCTGGCAGGAACGCAGTGAGCCATGAGAGATCCCACACAAGGAACTGCCATATCCACTGGGGAGGTCAGAGGAGTTTACAAGGACACAGAAGAAAAGCAGCCCTGGGGAATATGTTAACACCAAGCTGGGAACAAGGCGAGGTGTGCTGGCTAAAGGCTTGTGAACTACAGGCCAAGGCAGACCTTCAGTGACAGGAATTAGTATTTGATACTCAGTAGTAGAACAAAACCTCTGAAGTGCAGCACTTTGCAGCACTTTTCTGCATGTATACAAATGAGAAACCAATTTTTCTCATTTGCTGTAAATAGCTTGTGCAATTAATAGCAGTTAGCAGTTCCTGTCTTTTTCCAATTACAGATTCAGGAAAAAACAAGGCATATTAAGTTGCCTCGTGCAATTCTGGACCACCTACTGTCAGAAGTGCAATTTGAGGATGAGCTGCAACTGCTAATTATCAAAATTAAAACCTGTAGCAATGTTCACTTTTAAAACTGAAATTATTTCCTATTGCGGGCAGAACTTTCCCCTGCTCTCCCCTGCCAACAGTTATCACTTTTGTCTGAGATTTCTAGTCTGAAACTCTGAACACAGAAATGCCATCATTCAGAAAACCTTTCAAAACATTTTGGGTCACCATTTTGGGTCTTTCAAAACAAAGCCATTTATTTACCCTTGGCTAATTACCTTTTAGCCTCTGCACAGACACAAAATATTTGTGTTTCTATTTTGTCTTTTCTTTTACATTTTCAGACAGCTGCAGCCATTTCCAAAATCATCATCATGTTTCCAACATGATGTTAGGAAAAAAAAATTTCTCCTGGACAGTACCACTGTTAGTACAATAAAAAAAAAATTACAGCTGTATATGCATATTCATGTGCACACACACACATGTATTGTGAGCTGAATAAAAATGTGGTGATGTCTAATTTGACCTGAGAAAACCAGAACAGCATATCGACATGAACAGGAAGAGTTCGACACTATTTGCAGCACAGCATCACCAACTCCAATCTCTCTTACCATGTGCTGAACAAGCATTTTCAATTCAAAGGAATAATTAGCATGCTGTAAAAAAAAATCAGAGCACTAGCAAATACAAAGCTTTAACTTGGCATTAGCAAAGATCAATGAGAATTCATCACTGTAGGCCCACCATGAGCACTTGCTGCCCAAACACACTGGGACAGGCAGGACTGTGCCTACAGCACCCATAATGATCACAGGAAGTTCAAACTTCACTAGGAAATAATTAAATTGCACATATCATTCTTCTAAACACCATTATCAACTTTTTAAAACCCACTGACACTCCTGACTCCAATACCTCATTCTCAGCCACCGATCATTTTGTCCGATTTTGACACTCTCGTATGAAGCACTAAGTGCCAGTGCTTACCTCAGGCTGGAAATTTTGGAATGCTTTAGCCAAAATGCCAGAACCAAGGTAGAACCATATGTCACCACTCAGCCACGTCCAGAAAGCACCAGTGACCTTTGCTTCAACAGCTCAGGCACTCCAGAGCTTCAAACAAGGAACTCGTGATTTGTGCCAGAATTAAGTTTAACATGTTTCTTTTGAAAACACACACAACACAGCTGGTTTTAAAATCACTTTTTTTACACATGCTCTGTCAGAATGCTTAAATTCAGCAGCTGAGGTCTGCTGAGTTTGTGCTCCTGACCACTACACTGCTCCCACGAATGAGGGACCAGGCCCACAGATGAACTGAGCACTCCCAGTCCAGGGGGACCAAAACAAACAAAAGGAGGATTCTAATCCCCAGGGAGAATAACAGGGCTCAAAGAGAAAACCTGTATGTGGGGCTGAGAGCATGGATTATGGAAGGACATGGAGATGGGAAGTGGTTCTGAAGAGGAAGGTGTGAAAAGCAGAGCCAATGATGGGAACAGGACTGGGATGAACACCCAGATGTGAAGAGAGTAATAGAACATGAAAGTTCTGAACCTGCAAAACACTACACAGTCTATGCCCCAAAATCTGTTTCACATTTCATGCATGAAATAGTAAAATACTAATTTTAAATTTCCCAATGTTTCAGGCCCACATTTACATAACAGAGATTACAGCATCCCCATGACCCACCAAACCTCATCCAGAGATCAGGTGAAGGCACATTACTGCCAATACAGTATTTAGATATTAAACTGATCAGCAGTATGCACTGGGAAGCTGTGCATAAAAATCACACTAAAAACCCATGAGGGAGTCAGGAGGGAAGGAAAATACAAATTTTGCCATTAGGGAGGAATTTAGTTAAGTACAGTAAATAAAGCTGAGAGTCTCACATACCACATACTGTCCTTTCTAAATTATACTATTAAATAACTGGTTGCTAAGTCACTGCTCTATAAGGCTAGCATTGGAAAAAAACAGTGTATGATCATGCCCTTAAAACTGAACCATCTTGACAAATAGGCATAATGTCACAAAATGTAGGAAGCAAGTACCTGGGATATTTTGTATTTGGTGTTTCCTAAACTTTGGTTTCTTAACCTTCGTATTTCAGCAACCCTAATATTCCTTTAACACTTCCTTTGTTCAACAAGTTTGATATTGTTTCTAAGGTATATTGGATGGCACATCAAAGAATTTCAGACTCTTGCACAGAAGATTTACAGGGATTATTAGCACCCTGGGAAATCAGCAGATCTGCACACAGCCCACACACCCCATCCCAGTCCTCCACACAAACACCCCAGTTTCAGCACAGACAGGATCACAAAATATCCTGAGCTGGACCACAAGGACTACTGAAGTTCAACATCCCATGCCACTTTTTATTCTTTTCTGCCAGAGTTGGGACTAAATGAGTGAGAGACGGTGTTTTTTGTTCGGACTCAGATGTTTATTAATTCTTATTAATTCTTATTTCTATTACAGTTTCACAGACCGTGACTCCTAGCTAACAAAGTTTAAAAAATGGCTCCTATCTCTTTCTCTACAAGGCCTTTTAAGAATAGACTGTCCAGTTAAGAAACGACACCTAAATTATTTTTACTTTCAGCCCAATAACCAAACACTCAAGCCCTGAACCCTGGTGATTGAGAATTTCAGGCTTTCTGTGCTGACAGGCACTGACCCCCAAGCAAACTCTGCATTTGACCTGAGGCCATGGAGAAGGCTTCCAAAATTGAGTGATAGCACTGGGATTATGGGTGTGGAGTTTGAATAGAAGTGTGTAATAAAAACTTACAGTTTAAGGTTTTAGAATATAATAATATATATATAAAGCAAGATGGAGGTCTTAGGGCAGAGGCCAGTCCTTCTTTTTCACCTTCTCCTTCATGGGTCTGGGTGGTGTTTTGTAATTGGATAGGAAAGTCCTCATTGCAGGCCATGGGTGGTTGGTTACTGGGTTAAAAGTAAAAATAATTTAGGTGTAATTTCTTAATTGGACAGTTTATCCTTAGAAGGCTTTGTAGAGAGAGAGAGATAGGGGCCATTTTTAGTTTGTTAGCCAGAAGTGCTGTAGAACACAGAGTTTGTGAGACTGTAATGTTGATAAGAATTAATAAACATCTGAGTCAGAACAAGAAACACCATCCTGAGCATTTAATCCCGACCCCGGCAAAAAGAAGATAAAACACAACACTCGTGCACAAGCTCCCGTCCCTCTACTGGCAGCCTGGCCTGCAGTGTCACCTGCAGAAGAGTCACCAAGCCTCCTACCCAGTCCCCATAGCAGCCAGGCCCGCTGCATGTGACAGCCTGGCACCCCTTCAGCCAGGCTTGGCAGGCTCCCTGGACAGGCAGCAGGGATAAACAGCAGAGAGCTTTCCCTATCTCCACCACAATTGAATCCTGGCGGTCGTGACACCGCTGACGTGCTCCGCGCCACCTCCAGCGCTGCCTGCAAGGTGAGCGAGCTGCTCCTTCCCAAGGACAGCCCTTGTGACCGGCCAGGAAGCGTTGGAAGCTCAGTCAGGACATGAGCCACGCTTACTCAAACTTGAACTTCCTCCCAGGAACGGAGCACGCCAGGTCTGACCCGTTGGGGCAGAAAGGAAAAGCGCTCGTGCTGCAGGAAGAGTCGTGACCCTGGAAGTCAAGCACATGGGATGAGCGCCCAGTGCCACTGCTGAGCTCCACTGCAGATGTAGGCATAGCTGGCCTGACAGCTTGGCAAACGCCTCATATCAGGCCGCCCAAAATAGAAACAAGTTAAATTAGTTGCTGCTTTGGAAACGTATTTCTTCGTTTTCTCTTTATGAACTGTAAAAGCAGATAAAAATGTCTGCACGCTGCCCAGGGCAACGTGACAGCTCTGTTAACAGAAGCACCTCAGATACTGAGATGTTACCAGAGATTTCATTTAAGCATGGGAGCATTCTCCACCTATGTAATTAATGCTGATCTACGTTTGTGTGACCCAAAGCCAGGCTCCTCTGCACTAAAGGGGATGTGAAGATGCCAGAGCTTCTATGTGGGCAAATCCCAAAGGCAGGCAATGGCAGCTACTATGCTCCCAGTAAAGAACAAAGACTATTAAGTGTGTTGTCTTCTCCCAGCCTTGATTGAAATTAGGAAACAAACAAAAAAAAAGGTTAAATAGGCTGTGCTTTTCTAAGTTGGTCAGAGAATGGTGCTGATAACACCAAGGTTGTGGGTTCAATCCCTGTATGGGCCGTTCACTTAAGAATCGGACTCAATGATCCTTGTGAGTCCCTTCCAACTAAGAGTATTCTGTGAATCTGTATTTTCAGCTCTGTGGCAAAACAAAGCTAAAAATCCCAGTGCACAATAGTTAATTTTACATTTTCTTAAGCGTACAGCTATCGCCAGATCTCCAGGCTAGTCTATAAACTTAGGCTCTGATATATACTGGGGACTTACACACATTGATGCAGCAGCAGTACAGAAAACAGCTGTAATTATTCCCAAACCTGTATAAATCATAACATGGGAGCAGTTGGAAGCAGGGACAGAGAGCCAAAGTTTGACAAATGGAAAAGACAAAACCACTGGAAAAAAACCTTTTGGGACATGTAAGCAACCTAATGAAGAGTAGAAATAAAGTATGATAGGTTACATATAAAAATATCAGTAAGCAATCTAAAATAACAGTTTTCTCTTTTGATGTTACTATCTGTTTTGAGTTCATGTTTATGGCACTGCTAAGCCCTAAACAAATGAGAAAAGTGGGGAGGGTTATGCAGATAACATTGTTAGGAAAGGAAGAAATAAAGGAAGGTACTGTTTATCTTTCCTTTTACTCTCAGTATTTTGACTCCCTGTCCCATAAACAGGAGGGTGAGGGAACTCTAAAGCTGTTTGTGACTCTGAAAACTTAGTTCTGTTCCCTTGATGCAAAAATTCCACAAAATGTTCCTCCTCCTCTCCATATTATGCTTTACCACCTAGAGCCAGAGCACAAAGGGCAGCGGTTTCCAACATGTGTGTGCACAGGCACAAACCTTTGTGTGGCAGAGCTGTGCTGGGAGCAGATAATTACAGCAAATAAAAGGCAGCTCTGGATATAACAATGTGGCAGCAAATCCAATTGCTGAGGACACTGGCTGAAAACAGCCCTCAGAAACAAAGAACCAGCCACATTAGAGCAATCCTTCATACTTGTATAAAATAAGTAATTGAGTCACGGGCAGGGTAAAGCCTGGGAGCACAAAGGAAGATCACAAGTCGAAGCTGGAAACTGTCCCAACGGTCCCATATTTCAGCTCCCTCTCTGTTTGCTATTCTTCCCACTCTGGGTTTGAGCACAGCATCAAAGCTCGTTATTAGTCTGTAATCAAGGCCATTAGAGCTCTCAAATTCAACCTGAAGACGCTGGGCAAAACCTGGCAAGGCAGCAATAACGATCCTCTCTGAGTAATCAGAGTATTGCTCCACGCCAGGCTGACAGAAAACAGTCCCTTGGTGCCCAGGGGCCTGCCAGAGGCCTCACTTGAGAGAAAATGTTATCTTACACACTATAAATACGTGAAAATAAGATTAGAGGCAGCTGTTGTGACAGCAATTTGCCGTGTCAATACACCCCCTCTGCCCAGGTTTTTAGCTTGCTACTGATTCAGAGGCAAGAGTGGCATTGCCAAACCCCCCCAAATCCCTGCATTTCCCATCCACTTGCACTATCCAAGGACTGTCCTCTCCCTCACCTGACTTCACTTTGGCTATCAGAGATGGAGTCAAGCACCCCGTCAATATTTGGGAACTGTACAGAACAGGACAGAGTCTTGATTGTCCTAGTTTGGCCCTGGGACATCACAGAGAATCTTAATCAGGAGCAATGTTAACATTACAAAAGTCTCTTACAAAAGTAGACATTTGAAGCATCTCCACTGAACACTAAGTACAGTCACTTATCAATTTTAACTCCTGCCACATTATTACATATTACTAAAAATCCTCAGCATCCTGTCAGATAATTCTCTGCATTCAGTACTTCCAGTAAGAAACAAGCTACTGAGTAGGAGAAAAATAACCATTTTGTTTTTACATTATCTGGGTTGCATGCTTAATAGAGTTATTTCCCAGATAACCCAGTGGTTATTTCTATTTATACTGAGTGTAGTACTGTCTTTGTTATAAATGAAGATCCAAAATGGGTGGCAACTATCATGTAGCTGCTACAACATGCAACAGATGCATAAGGACACACAGCAAGATGTGACTAGTGGCCATAAAGCTACCATTGATGAGCAAAGTATGGCCTAAATAAAAACAGAAAACATTGGCACATTAGCTCACCTCACAGTCAAAATTTGGCTGGACACTCTCAAAAGCTAAGGATAATGTATTTCCCTGGGATAAAGTATTTTAAAATACAGGTAACGGGAGACAACATCCTTGGGTAGTAAGTTCCAAATTTGAATAAGGATGTACAGAAAACCTAAATCAAGACCTTCATGCTTCCATTAGCCTTATAAGCTCAGTTTCTGGAAGCACTTTCCAAGGATGACTCAGTATCTGTAAAGTAATTGCTCTTCTCTGAGATAACCTTCAGGAGATACAGCAAGCCCTGAGTGATGGCATGACAAAAGTCTTACATCCTTTGTACCTGTTGTGGAAGTGATGCCTTGGGAAGGCTGACCTGGAACAGAGACTGGGCAGAGCTGGAGAATAAAGCAGGGATTTATTGAAAGGCCTTTAGGGTACACCTTGGGCAGGACAAGAGCCTGGCCAGGGCCACACCCAGGGTGGACATAAAATGGTCACAAAATGGCCACAAAATGGACAAATGCTCACAAGGTCTCACATTTTTATAAGTTTTGATCCATTTGCACATTGGGGTTTAATTGACCCATTCCAGCTTCAGGTTGTGAGGTCCCATCCTTCTTGTTCCTCCCTTCAGCCCCACCCTTGTTTGTGCTTTTGGGCCTGAAAGTTGTCCTTGGTGTGCAGCAGGAAAAGGATTTGTTTTGTGTCCCTGCTCTGTGCAGAGCTGAGTGACACTGACTGTGAGGCTCAGAACTGCACCCCTAGGCAGCACAGAATCTGAAAATATGGAAGCCAAAACTTCAAAAGGGCTGACTTCAGCTGCCATTCCTGAATTATGGGGTCTAGAGAGGTCTGGCTGCTGGCACCCTGGAGCAGCACCACAAGTCAGTGTGGGAGGGAAGGAGGCAGCAGTGCCACCAGCCTGCAGTGCCTGTGTCCCTGCCACCTGTGCAGAGCAGGGGGGGAAGCCCTGGCACCATGCAATGCACTCCCACGCACACTCCCACTCCCAGATGGCCTCCACACAACCCTTCCAACACAAATTATTTTAGGATTTTAGCAATTAAGCCACAGAGACCAGATTTTTGTCTCACAGTCAGGAGTGCAACCTCTTAAAAAAGACAAAAAAAAAAAACCAACCAAAAACCGGGAAAAAACTTTGAAGAGAGAAATGTCCCTGCCAAACCAAAAATAATCATAATAAAACATTCCTGTCTCTTCAGCAAGTCACCTAAAGCATTCAAAATATCGCCCAGGAGTTTGTTCTGCTGACAGCTCTGTGTTTACACCTGCTGCTTTTCCTTGTCCTGACTCTGGCAGGAAAAAAAAGCAGGAATGGAAATCATCTCTGAGCAGGCAAGTAGCTGAAATTAAGGGGAATAAGAGAAGGAACAGTGCCACAAAAGGCACATGTGATGACACTCCAATTTTTATTGTTGCTTACAATGTAGAAGATGGCACTGGCACTCCAGTAATTCAGTGGAGGGGGAAAGGCAGCTACAGAGCTTCAGCCCAGTTCAGTGATGTACTCTCTTAAGCTCAAGAACCTATAATCCATGACACTTTCTTTTCAAGACATTGATAATAGAGCATATCACCACATCTGCCCTGCAAATCTATGTATTGAGGAGGTGGTTTTGCTTTAAACCTACTGAACTGAGGCAAGAAACACAGTGAGCTGCAGGAAAGAATTCTCTCAATTTCTCTCCTTCCTGGAAAGAAATGATTAGGCTAAAAGATTACTCAGATAAATTGAACTCTGTTAGAAGTAGGGACCAGACCTCAGTAAGCCCTCAGGTAACCACTTGCATTTAAATGCCTGTTGCAGTAAGCTCCTGTTATGGCAACATAAATGCTAAACAGACATTTCTGAAATCTAGCACAGAAAGACAAGGGGTTTCATTCTTGCCTGTTTGCTTTTAATAGTGGATATACAATCCTTGTATTATATCATTTACCATTTTTACATTGAAGTCTTGAAAATTGTCATTGAAACTTCAGTAACAACCTGCATTGTCCATCCCATCCCATGACGCTGACTCAGAGACAGGCCTGCAAAAGTCACCAGGACCAGCTGTGGGCCCCATTCCCAATGCACACGTGATTCCAGCTCCCCAAAGGCCAGGCCTTGAGCTGCTGCAGTTCAGAGAGAGCCATGCACAGGCAAAGGAAACATCTGTGCTGCCCTGAGCCAAAACAGCCCATCTGAACTGCAGGGGCTCAGCCTCTCCCCGTTCACCTCAGCCACCCCACCCCAAATCAGGAGAGGTGACCCTGTGCTGCTGCCAGTATCAGTCACCCCGTGACTCACAGCTCCCTGTGTGCTGATGCATCCTCCCACCTGCCAAAATGTGCCCTGCTGTTTGCCAGGGCTGCAGGGTCACAGCTGAATCACCCTTTTCCAGCACTGGCTGCTGTCACTGTCCCTGTGTCTGTCTCGCTCCTTGCCCTGGTGTCTCACCACGTTGGCCTGTGTGGAGCTGCTATCAAAGTTCCTGGAACCCATTAGGGCTGCATTCCTGAGGGAAGGCTTTGGGAGAACTCTGTTCTGTGTGAGCAGAGCTTTACAGGCACAGGCTTTACCTACAAAACAAGGAGTCCACCAGAAAAGTCAGCAGAAAGCCAAACTTTACCACGAGCACAGATGCTCTTCCAAGCCTGTTAAAAGCAAATCCTTTCTACTGGCTCTGTTAACTTTAATAATTAAACCCCTAGGTCAGGCTTTTGAGAAGGAGGCAAGTCCCAGTTCTCATGCTATCTCAGTAGTCCCGTGGTACAGAGAGACAAGGAGCAAAAATAAAGTGAGTGACAGATTCACATCTGAGGCTGACATCTAGCTATAACATCAGGTAAGTGCAGGATCAACATGACTGAGAGGCATCAAAGGACAGGAGATATTGTGCAGGACCAATTCTTCTCTCCCACAAAGGCAAAAAGTGTTTTTAAAAAAGGCTCAAGAATCAAAGGACAAAAAAATCCAGGTTAGAACCCTTTTTTTTTAAAAAAAGACTATGCTTTTAAACTGGATGTTATGCTAAGGAGTAGCCTTGTGACACTGAAAGGACTAAAAATGGCACAGCTGATAACACACAGAACTATCTTTTCTATATTCAGCTCAGCCCCACACTTCTGTACACCAGATCACTCAGGTTTTGTGTTCTCTCCTACCTCCAGGCCCTTTGCTCTTGCTCCTTAATCTCCAGATAAATCTCTGATCCTCGTGCCATGCTGTCAGGAACGAGTGGCACCAGGCTGGGCTAACATTTCCTTTCCATTCTGGTCTGCAATTATACAAATCACAGCTTTTCCATCACTGCTTGCCCATTTATTTTCTCAATGCACTTTACCCAGGCTTGCCCAAAGTTTTACTTCCTGGCAGATATGAATAGTGAAGTGAATCAAATATCAGGCTGAGAATATTCCAAAGAAATGTTTCAATACCAGTAATTTTTTGTGAATAGTCAAGTAAATCAAACACCAGGCTGTGAATACAGCAAAGAAATATTTCAATACCAGTAATTTTTGCATTCAAGCTAGAAAAAAAACAGGATGGAAAACACTTATTGCCTGAGTTTTGCAAAAAAGTGTGGCTTCTCTCTGCCACCCCCAGTGTAAACCATGTATTTTGGGAACAGTCAGCTATTTCCATTGCTCTCAGCCTCTGTTCCTACTTCCACAACTCAGCCTCTGCTGAGAAGTTTGCTGACCTGGCATCCTGTTTAAAGCAGTCGCCCTGTCACTCAGTTACTGTCACCAACAAGGCACAGCAGAACCTCCAGCAGCACTTTTGCAAGTTTCCTTCTTCCTCCCTGACAGCCAGGAGAGCCAAGCAAGCCCAGAGAACACCCAGCCCTTCCAGGGGAAGAACAATGTGCTGGTTCCTGCAGCTCAGCAAAGGGGCAATTTAAAATAAATTTTAAAAAAATAAATATATATATAATACTGTGCCATTACAAATGGCCATTTTGGGGCATAAGCTGGAGCTGGGCACATCTTATCTTAACATGAGCAACATACACATTCTGGAGAATATCCATAGGAGAGATGGGAGTCTGGCCAAAGACAGGGAGGGCCTTTGCTAAGATGACAGGATGAGGTGCTTAAGCGTATGTATTTGAAGATGAGAAGGCTACAGGGGGGATCTTCTTGTGCTCTCTAAGTACCTTAAGGGGGATCACAAGGATCTGGTGGATGGATAAATTTGAACTAAGCAGCGACAGAACAACATGTGGACAATCCCAGGCTTTAAAATAGAAGTAATTTATATTAAACAAAACCGTGGTGGTTTAGCCAAAGTCAGCTGCTATCTAGCATGCAGGATTTTCCTTTTGTCCAGGGGACTTCTGCAGCATATAAATAATGCAGTAGTCAAGAAAATAAAAACAGACTGCTTGGATAGCAGTGATGTCTATGGATATGTATGGGATTACATGCTCAAACACTGTAGTTTTATTCATGCATACAGGGTTTATGTTTAGCATAGCAAGGAATTTCCTTTTCTCAGGTTACTGCACGGAGTTGGAGAGATAACAGCTTGTGGCAGAAAAAAATGGATATAGCCTTTATAAATGATGTGGACTATTTTTCTAGCAGCCAATTGTACAGAATAATTTCTAACACACAGACAGAAGCAAAGACACACTTATTGTATCATCCTGAAACGACAGGAGAGCAAGAAGTTAAAGTGTCTCTCACCTGCCTGTCAAAGTCTAAACCTCAGGGGTGTAGAGACCCCACCACACAGAGCCTGACTGCTCACAGAGGGCCACTGTCTCCTCTGCCAACACTGAACACTGCAGCACGACTAAAACACCCCAACCTTTCTTTACCTGTACCTTGCTGATGTTCTTAGCACACTTTTACTGAATGTTCCATGTCCAGCTTGTGTTTTGAAGTAAAAGCATAAAACAATCTTCAAGCCCATCGTTAAGGGCTAATGGTTTTAAACCAAAAGGGGGCTGGTTTAGATTAGATATGAAGAAGATGCTTTTTGTTATGAAAACACTGGCACAGGTTTCCCAGAGAGATGGTGGATGCCTCAATGCCTGGAAATATTCAAGGCCAAGTTGGATGGAGCTGTGATCACCCTGGTCTAGTTGAAGATGTCCCTTCTCATTTCAGGGGTTGGACTAGAATGACCTCTAAAAGCCCCTTCCAACCCAAACCTGTTGTTTTTCCCTCTCAAAAACCACAACAGGCTGGAAATATTATGTCCCAAGTACAGAGTGCCTTACTGGAATCCCTTCTGAAGAGAAAGTCTTGTCAGTGGCCAAAAGCTGGTGTTTTATTTTTATTGGACTGGGAGTTTTATGTCGCTTCCCTGCACCCGTTGAGATGAAATTTGAATCTGCTGCTGCCGTTTCACCTCGGGTGCCTTGAGTTTCTTGTACTAAACAGGAAAGCCTTGTCAATACAAAACTATTTGCACTGCCCTCCCCAGCCTGTGCTGTGTCTAGATAATTCAGCCTAATGAGGGATTACTTCCTGTGTTGGTGGCTGACAACACCCAAAGACATTTTGGGATTGCACGGTGATAAAAAACTGAACTATATTGAGCCAATAGCACGGAGCTGGTAATTTTAAATAGAGAATAGAAGGGAGAGAATAGATGCAGCTCCTTGCCATCCAAAAGTCACAGAGATCTGTGCTTGAGCCAGGAAACTAAAACAAAAACAGACTTTCTGGTTTAGGTCTGACATCTCCACTAAACCCACTGAGCTCCATAAGCCCACCTATGTGCTAAAATGCCAAGGGGTTGCAGAAGCAATGTGTGTGTGTGATTCCAGGCTAATGAGAGCCTGTAATGACTTTTGTCCTCAGTGGATGCAGCTGGACTAAAACTAATTCTGTTCCTCATATGTGACAGCAAAGGTCAGTCCAAACAAAAGGTAAGGATCAAATCTCCAGGAAAACTAACAGGGGCTTCTTGGCAGTTTCACCCCCAGGGAGGTGCTGGGAGAAGCAGGCACATCACAGGAGTGACACAGGTTCTCTCACAGGCAAGGGTGAGGCAAGGCCCAGCCTTTCCTTGCTCCACCAAAGGAGTTGAGCCCAGACCTCAGCCAGTGGACTTAGTAATAATTATCACATTATACCTAATACACATATTAATGTAATTTCTCTCCCCATTTCAGAATATGGGTCAGTTTTCCAGCATCCCATGTGGACATTATGGATGACTGACCTGCTCACCAGCAGCTAAATGAGGGCTTGAGCCAATATGCTGCAGCCTGTAGCATATTTATGGCCCTTGGGATGTAGCAATGAACCATCCCTCTGTGGAACAGAAATATCCACTGTGTTTGAAGAAGAAATGGCCCTGTATAAACAAGTCTATGTGTGTTCCAGGTGAAGAAAATGAAGAGTGGCAATGCAGCACCTCCCATAATTCTAGCCAGCTGTCAGTCCAGCTAGGAAAACAGGATCAAAAGCAAGCCATTTTTTCCTTGTGCATTCATGCATAGAAGATATTTTTAAACTAAATAATTTGTTCCATTTTACAGTATCATCATTAAGATATGCAGATTATTAAAGCCAAACCAAATAACTTTAGTTATTCTCCATATCCCCTTCAATGGTCTTTACAGGGCAGATTTTGAAGGCTGCCTATCATTTCCAGCTGCACTGCTGTTCACTTCTACAAAGAAACAAACAGCTGCATGAGACATGGATTAAAAAACCTCAAACCCTAAATGTTGTAATGCAGTTGTTGGGCCACCTCCTTGGGTCAAGTACAGTGCTTCAGACTCATAGGAGCACCTTCAGCTCTGTTTAGAAAAGAATGGGAGTCTGATGTCCCAGGCTCCAGGCAAGCAGTTGGACAGCTCTATTAAAAATACACTTTTACCTTGAGGAGAGCCTGACAGGTTAATGAAACAGGAAAAGTGCAACAGCCCAGGGAACAGCCATTTCATCCCACCTCCCATCAGCTGTTACTATGCAAAACTGGCACTAAAGCTAAAAAAAGCACCACATAAGCTTAATTACTTCCCATATTTTTGATTGATGTGACTATTTCTTTCAATCACACAAGACATTTTCTCTACTTTTCTTCGGCAGTTTCTACACATCAATTCTCTAGTTGCTGTTTCCAAGGCAATCCCACACTAGAATTTCAATGGTTTGAAGGAACTCACAGGGTTCAGTCACACAAGACAGGATGAGTTGGTCTATAATCCCACTGCTGAAGGAATTATGAGTGTGAAAAGCAGAAAAGTGAAAGTATCAAATCAAAAAATAGCACGAGTCTTCTTGTACCTTCAAAGCACAACAATAGATGCCCAGGATTAGTTGAGGCCGTATTAGTTGAGAAGCTAGCTTGAGCAAAGATCACCTTGGATGTAACACAAATCTATCTAGGACACAGGGTGGACACAGAAGGAATGATTATTTGAAGAAGATATGATTATGCTGAAAGCCAGGAGCAGCTAAAACTCCCTTTGCCATCAAAGGGGAGAAACGGCACTGCTACAGCACACTGAGATCATCCAACGGTGTGTACCTAAAATAGTTCAGGTGAATCACATCCTAAAAATGCTCATTTCTGTTCTTCAACTATAAAAGGAGCCCTAAGGCAGTCAGTTCAACTGCATATGTCTGTGCTGCAAGGGTTTAAAGAAAGATGAATTCATTTCTCACTAAAAGCAACTCCAACCAGAATCACAGGAAGTTCCTTAAGTTATGCAGCAGTGAGATACCTGAGCAAATTACTACCCTGAAACTGGAAATGGGGTCTGCTTTCTTGATAATAAATGTAGCTATCAGACCACTCTGTCCATGTTTAAAACAATTAAATTATCACAGTGTTACTATCCCAAAAAGGAATTACCAACATGTAAGAAACCAGATTACTTGATTCTACTCAAGAAGAATTCCTGCAGTTGAAGCTATGATTTCCACTCACAAAATAAATGACAGGAGTTTTAAAGGAGAAAACAGAACAATATTCAGTACAGCTACTGACTGTTTCTTCAAGAGAAACCCAGTTCTTAATGCAAAACTGTGCACCTCACAATAAATACAGATAAAAGGATAAGAAGTGAAGAGTTAAGTCCTAGGCTCTACAGCAAGGCCAGTGAATGTGAAGAGAACACTGCTGCTGTTCAGGCTGCATGTTTCAATCCATTCTCCAGATTCCAAGCCTGGTAGCTCTCACAAGCATTAAATTTGCCAAGTAACAGCGTAATTAAAAAATGCTACTAGGAAGGAGAATACACTTGACTGCACACGCTTGGTTAATTCCCAGAAACCCTCTCTATTACTTTTTGGACTCCAGAGCCTGTTCCTGTAATTCAAAAGTAAACAATTCTCCAGGAAGGCTGTTCAGGCAGAAATGAAACTGGAAGTGTCCGAGGAGCAGGCGCTGGTCCCTCAGACCCCCAACAAACCCTCTGACTCACTGCTTTCCTTCTCACACCAAGGAAAAGCATCCAGCCCCTGCATATCAAAAGCAGGAACCTTGGAATGATGAACAGCCTTGCTGACAAGGCACTCAGCCTACAGATACCAAGCCAGGCTTATATACCCAGCTCAGCTCAGCTCAGCTCAAACCTCTGCCATCAGCAAGGACTTTTGCCTTCTAAAGGGCCTGGCTCCCCTCAAGCAGTTTGTTTGATGTTTTTCCTAACTTGCAGGAGGAAGGAAAGGGTGGGAGAGGCTTTCATCCCCTCAAAACAATAAACCGTGACCCAACCAGAATATCTTCTATTTTACCAGAGTTAAAAATGATTCTCCACACAAAGTGCAGCGTTCTCATTTTAGAGTTTGACACAGCAGAGAAAGGACAGTGAGAATTCAGGGAGCCTCTGCCAAGTTCAGTCCCATCATGCAAAGTCCTTACTCCCAGGAATTCCTAGGCAGCTGGCAAGAGAGCACACTGACACTAGGCAAGGAAACAGAGGTGAGATTTCCCTGACATTGCTTGCACAGGCTAAAAGCAATCAGCTCCTACTTCTATTTTGAGCTCTTCCAATCCCAGCTTCTCGTGGGCTGCTTGTAGAATCACTGCCAACAGCCCAAAACTGTGTGAGCCTGTCTTGATAGATCACAACTTGGGACAAGCTGTGGCAAAGGGACACAGGGGAAGCCCCAGCTGCAACCCAGGATTGAGAGCAGCACCCAGCACCTGCCACGCTGCATTTTTAAGTACCAATGAGCTCCCATCTTGAGCAGAAATTGCCCATTCACTTCAAGCTGCTTTCTGTTTCCCTGGGGACAAGGAAAAACCAGACCCTGCCAGCTTTATCTGTGCTCATGAATCACATCCCAGTCTTTCTAGTCTCCTTGACTACAGCTAAATAAAACAGGGGCAGGAATCGTTCGCTGGCCTTTAAGTGCCCGAAATAAGGCACTGCAGCTGGGGAGTTTTATGGCAGGAAATATTGGGATGTGGGTTTTGTGCCCTGGGCTGGGGCATAAAGGGCATCAAGGGGTGCCTGAGGCTTCAGGACATGTTGAGGTAGTGTTAGAGGATGGAGCAGGATGGAGGGAGCCAAGGAAAACTGGTCCTTGGTGGATGTTCGCTGGATTATGCCCTTTTTTAACCCAGAGATGGGGCAACTGAGAGATGTTTTAAAAACTTTTATTTTCAGTCTCATGTGAAGAGTGGGACAATACAGATGTTACAATTCATGCCATCATAATCAGAAGCCAAACTATTTCCTAATTACAATATATTATAAGCTTTTCTTGGCCTATCAGCTTTTACCACATCATGCTGTAAATACCTTAAAGCCAATCATCTAAAATTACCCCTCATGGGTGCTACTAACAATGCCTCTTTCATAATTTTACTTCTCCAAAGTATCTAGTCTTATTTACAACGCCATCCCTTGAAACTTGTGTCTAGTTCCATTTCTTTCTCAACAATGCCTGTCTTATTCAACAGCTTTTCTAAGTCAGCATTTCTTATCTGAAAGTTTACATACAAATACATACTTTGTGAGACTTCTGTCAAGCTTTAAGAATTCTCTACAAATCCATTTCCCACAGATGTTGCTGCAGCAGAGCAGAGGGATGAACTGCCCCGGGAGGAGGTGAACAGGGGAATGGAGAACAGGCAGCACCATGGCTAAATTCACTTTCTTATCTGTATGAACACAGCCTGCATGAGCACAAATCAATAATCCTTGTATGACCCTTCCAACTCAGAATATTCTGTGAGTCTGTGACCAAAAAACCAGGCCATGTCCCACAAGCTGGATTCAATCTTTATATGTCCATTCCAACCAGGATACTCCATGCTTCTAAATCTGAAAGTGAAACTGGTGGACATGGGGACCTGAACTCCCAGAAGGGATGATGAGCAAGGAAAACCTGGCTTCTGAATTAACATCTCGCCCCCTAAATCCCAAAGTCATTTTTGCTTTACTGGATTGAGTAGCTCCCATTGCAGGCACTGCCTCCTGCAAGGCTTCAGGTTCATTCCAGTTGCAGGGTCTCATCAGCCACTTCAACACACACCAAGAACAGCCTTCAAAGCCACCCCTTCCCTCAAGAAACAATCATCTGCATCAGCTTCCATACCATTGAAGGGGCACAATACTGTGTTTCCTCCTGTTCTGAAGCTGAGTAGCTTATTCCTATTTCAAATAAATCCAAAAGAGCAAACCACCACCAAGGAGGTTTTGCTGAACTCCTAGGTTCCAACAAACATGAACTGAAAGGAAGATAAAACCTACTGATAAATTCTCTTTACCATCCACATCAGTAAGTCTTTGTACACAAACTAAACGGACTATGTAAAGCCTCAGAGCAGGAAAACAGGGTTATAAAGGGATCTGGGAGGAAAACGAATTCCTAAGAGCAAGTTGCACACTACTTCCCTACAGTGCCCTTGCATAATTAAGTCTGTATCCCCAGAAAACTCGTGCTGCATGAATGAAGCAACCTCTTGAGAAACAATCACACCAAGACTAATAAAACAGGACACGTCAAAATTATTGCCAGGAAATCTCGAGGTCTTTGCCATATATTTTACAGCGTGTTTGCCTACGGTTGACCCCAGTGCAATATTTATAAAATACAACTGCCAGAGAGCTACAGCACTTCCTTTCAGCAAACCCAAGGTGGTATGCAAGCTGGGGTTTTTCAGCTCAGTGTTGAATCCTGGGACTTTGGAGGATGGAGTTGACCCAACAAGCAGAAGAGATATATTAAAAAAGCCTCCAGCAATAACAATTTCCTCCTCAGGAACATTTGCAAGTTTTCAAACTCAGACCTAAGGCTGTCAAGGCTGTGCTTTCATCAGTCTACAGCAAACAGACTGACACAATAATTTTGACAATTAACTGATCCTCTAATTTTTTAATACAGTTTAAATCCACACTCTCTAGAAGCAACAGACCCCCATGGCAGCACACTGAGTTATTTGCTCTCAGCCAAGAATCTAACTATAAAGGACAACAATCCTGCTTAAATGTCAAAGGGAGCTATTTGTCACTGGAGCTCATTGCAAATGCACAGAAACATGGAGGTTAATTTTATCCTGAAAACTATCCCAGAATTCATGGAGCCTGACAGCCACTTTTGGCACCTGAGATGCTCAGAGGGAATGCCCTGCCTTTCTAAACCAAGTGTTCCTCCTGGATCCTGGTGCTGGTTTTTTTTTTTTTTCCATTATGCACTCAGCAGAAGCAGCTCACTTTTATAGCTGCTGTGAACTAAAATTAACAAAGGTTCTCTCGTGTAAACATACTCTCCATCAAATAAATACTCCCAAACTGTTGCAGAACAAGTATTATCTTCAATGAAAGAAATGAAAGTCTTTTCTTGCAATAGTAAAAGATAAAATGTTCTGGGATGTCATCCAGAGGGTTTGGAGAGATCATGTATCCAGGTTACAGGGATCTAAGTAAGGTTACTTTGGTTAAAAAAAAATTAAAGATGATCCAAAAGAAATACAAATTTTATTAGATTGGAACTCCCATGTTTCTGCAGGAAATGTTGAAAACCACATACTGCCTCAGCCACCCATAATTCTTATACTACTTAAAGTACAGCACTGTCTCTTATAGATTCAGAGGGTTTTTTTAGAGGAGTGAGCATAATTTTGCTGACTGTAAAAGACCAGCTACAAAACCCAACTCAAGACTCTTCACTGCACTAAGAGCTCTGTATCTGAGCCTGCATTTGCTGTTCAGCTGCTTAAGCACTGTGAGAGTGAGAGTGCCTCCCACAATAATTCTCCACAAGGTTGCTCCACTCCTGACCAGGCAGGCAACTTTTAATTTCCCAGCAGGCCATCCAGTGTCAACACATTACCTGGAAAGTACCTTTTTAAGTCTTATTCCAAAGGTCAAGCTCTTCTTAAACTGAGATTTTTTCAAAATCCACTTCAAGTTACAAACTCATTTTCCACACTGTACTGCGTGTTTCTGGTGCCTGTTTAGAGATCAGAAATGCAATAGCTACAGCTATAATAACAGCCTTGTGGTAGCTATATAGACCTAGCTAAGAAAACACAGTCTGAGGGACTGCATTCTCTCCAAAGCATCCCAACAAAGCCCAGAGCACTGCATTTTTTCAGAAATAATTATCTGGGTTACCAGATTTTTTTCTTTTCCTCATGGATTTGATTGTCAATGTCACAGAATACGAGGAAATCATCACCCATTCTGTAAGTGAGAAAAATACCAGGCAGAGAGACACTAATCCCCTTCTCCCTTGGGGGTTCACAATGCCAGCCCTCTCTCCTCCTCTGCAGTTCACATGCAGGTTGAGGTGCACCTTTCAGCCAGCACGTACAACAGCTGAATTCAGTATCTTCACCAAGCCCTTAAGATTGCCTGGATGGCAATAATTGTATTACACTGAGCCTGTTCTGACCAGCACCAAGTGTGAAATTTAAATTTTGTCAGCTCATTAATACATCCCTTTGCCACAGGAATGAACAGCAGAGCAATTGAAAACATTTCCTAGAGAGCAGAGACCTCGTGTCAGCTGCAAGCTTCCCTCTCTCTCCATTCCCCAGAGTCAGAGGCTGGAAGTGTTATCTCATGGAGCAACAGGGACTCCTAAACACATGGTGAGCCAGGTCATCCCAGGGCAAGTCTGTTTCAATTACTTTTTATTTTAAAACCCCAAAGCCCTTTGCTGTGCAGTGCTGTACTTTCTGACTTTGTCACAGGACGGCTGCTACAATTTCTAGGTCAGTGGGACTCCAGCACTGCCCTTGGGCTGTATTTTCACAAGGCTCAATGCAGTTAACGTGCCAGACACACCACAGCAAATAGCTCCTATTGTCTGCTGCTTTAGGGAGCCATTGGTTCCACATCAAAATATCATTACTTTTATTAACAGATATCGATGGAGGTCTAGAAATGGTCATTCACGATTTGAAATGCATCTGCCTTGCTCAGACAATGAGAAAGGAAGAAATCAGTGACCCGTGCTGTGGCATCTGCTTGCTGCCATCCTCATGCACAGGAGGCAGACTGAGAGCACTGCAGCAGCAGAACTGCAGTGAAACAAGGTGGGAACTGCAGCTCCTCAGCACTGCCCTCAACACACATGCATGCAGCCTCAGGGATGAACTTACAGCAGGAGGGATGAAAAATACTGCACTTACATTACTGACTTTATTTTTTTTTTCCCCTTCTCTTCCTTTTAAATCAGATTAAACTAATGGGCAAAAGCTCTCATTATAGGTGTCATGTCTGATGCGATTCCCAGAGTAGCCCTGCTCTCTTTCTCCCTAAAGAGAGGAAAAACTCACATTGTGCAGCACTTAGAGCTGATTCCTTTGTTCACTCTTAACACATTTTCGAAACTGGACTTCCCCTTTAGCTGCTCTGGGAATTTATCACAACCAATGCACGGGGCCAGGCCTCAGTCAGTTTAGATTATGTTTCAAAAACCTCCACAAAGCCCAAAGTCCCAAATCCCAGAGAAGAAAATTAACATTCCATTCTCTTGCTGAGACAGTTGGAAATATTAAGAGATTGTTTCTCAAAAGCTAGGACATTTTTCAAGCATTTCCCCTTAAATTCTTTCTGTCCCTTGTTACTTCTCACCTATATAAATCCAAAGATTTGAAAATGCTGAAGGAGAACCTCTTCCTTTAAAATATGGGAATATACTTGGAGATTAGGATCATTATGATCATCCAAATCACCAGAGACAACCTTGCCAGAGCAAGGTTTCAAGGAAAGCTCATCTCTTGATAGGCAGAGTCCAGGCAGTAATTTGTGTCAGGGCTGATTTTAGTCAGGCTTCTGTTTGAAAACATCCAAATTATTAATTAGCTCATGTACTAAGAGTGACAAAAGAAACCTCATTAATACATGAGAGATCTTTCAGTAGGAGACAAAGTTAGATCCCACCAGGGAGGAAATCCTCATGTTTTTAACATTTATTTTACTTTCTGATTAGAAAGAATTGACAGACACTGGTATGTTAGTCCTATGGAACCGATACATCAGATTTTAGAGAAGGAATTCCAGCAATGGTTTGGTTTCCTTTCCCCTTACTTAGCTCTCCATTTGCTCTTGGAAATTCCCAGAGTGATACAGAACTATTTCCAGAATGAAGCTCAACAGCAGTGTAACAACCCATGCCTTTCCTGAGCATTCCATGACATGGAACACAAAGCAGGAGAAATCGAACCTGATGCTGCAGGAAGGCAAAATATCACCACCTCTATTCCAAGCTGTGGCACTGCTCCCTTTAGATCTTAAAGAGAGCAGTTATCCACTTGCTCCACTTACAGCAGCCTCTGAAAGCTCTCAAACTATTCACCTTGCTGAAGGCATCACATCCAAAAGCCAGAGTGACACGTTTTTAAGTATTTTAAGCTGAGTAATTAAACAGCTGAAATTCTTTAGCTCATTTTTAAGTCAGTTCTTTCAGAGGATTTCACTTTTACTTTGAAACTGAGGAGCACTGTATGCTGTGTAATTTACTAAATCACCTCTGATTCAGATGTAGGAGGCTTTCTGGTTCATAAAGCTGCAGTTTTAAATCATAATACCACCCTGATGTGCTGAACTGCTGAGCTGTGACGCACACTTAGGTGGGAAGGGTGGAAATCCCCAGCTGCCAGCCTTTCACACATAGCAGAGCAGGAGGGATGAATTCCTGATGCAAACCCATCAAATATGTATGTGTTTGCTAGGAGAGAAATGGAGCAGAGGGGCTGGAGATTCTGAAGGAGCCACAAGGATGCTGAAGGAGCCACCACCACCCCTGCAGCGACAGCTGGCTGTGTGTTGTGGGTTTGCTTTTTGGAAGACATCTCCACCTGTGCTCCAGGGAAACCTACAGACTGGTAAAATAAAAGACAACGAGGAAATAATCTCCTGGTTTGTTACAGCAGCTACATCAAAGGGTCAGGCTGTCTCAGCAGTCTGCACGTTCTCCCTGCACTCACATCATGTACATGACGTATATATTTACATATGTAGAGACAGATTTATTGTAGACATATTAAAAGGGGGAAACGTGCCTCTTATGCTGTGTCAGTTGACTTGGCTAAGCCTGTTGAAGGCTGCAGTTCCTATTTAATGGTTGAAGGAGATTTAGGTAATGAAGTCTCTGGATGAGGAAGCAATGGTATTTATGAGACTAAAAAATACTTGGGCTTATCCAGCTTTGAAATGACTATAATAGGACAAAATAGAGGAGTCAAATGGGCAACTGACAGCAATAACAAGTACAATTCAAGCTTTAATTATGTGGAATGTACTGGGTAGAGAGGATGATCCACAATTTCACTAAATATTTCAGCACATCACCCTTTCTACTCCAAGTCAAAAAGGTTATTTCTGCTCCTTAAAATACAGTAACAGTAGTTATTTTCTGATTACTTCAAGAAAGAAATTTCCTGAATCTGATTTGATATTTAGCTTTTCAGCTTTTTTTCCCCTCCAAGATGTTTCTTATTTACTTATTCATTTGTAGTTTCCTTACACACTGCCTAGATTATAAAGCAGAGAATGGCAAAGCAAATAAGCAGAGATTAAATAAAGCTGCAGCAAAGTTAGGTCTTTAAGAATTAAATCCAACCTCTAAACTGCAGAGGCAACTCTTCAAAAGTCACGCTAAGCAGAGTATGTACATTTGCAGTCCAACTTCCATTTAAAGTGGATGACAAGTTTAGCAAGGATAATACTCTTCAAATACTGGCTGATTGGGGAGGCAAGGACATTTGCTCAATTTGCCCATAGTATTATCCTCCTGGCTTGCTGGGAGTTGATGTCCTGCTGTGAGCTTACAATAAGAGTTTTCCTTCTGAAGTCCCTGATGTGGGAGCATTTTTCTTCAAGATCATGGGAAAGTTTGGGGGGTTTTATTTTAAACCACTGCAGCAAAAAAGTAAAGAGGATTAATTGGGTTAGCTGCACGATTCATCTCGCTGCTTTTGGCTAATTCACATCACTTAGCACATCCTAGAAGACAGCCCTTAAATCTCAGATATGTCCTTGTTAATTACAGCATATTATAAAAGACAAATATTTTTGGGTGCTGAGAAAAAGTGGTACAGCATTTTAACCCGTACACGCTTTTTTTCCCCACCCCAATTATTAATCTAGTGTTAATCTACCTTCAAATTCATACCCAAAGATAAAATATCCTGCTACTTCCCCTTCTGATTCCCAAGAACCTGACAATCAGGATGCACAGCAACGTGTTGATCTGATCTAGCAGAGGTTCCAAGTGCAAAGCTCCCCTTGCAGCAGCAGGTTCCAAGCAGATGGTGCCTGGATAGAGCCAATTGATGCCCAAGTAAAGCAGGGCATCCTGACAGCTCCAGCCCACAGCCTGCACGACAACTCCCAGAGAGCTTAGGAGGCAAAGCCCAGTCTTAGGGAAAGGCTGACGCTTTCCAGGGAAACTTGTTAGGACTGCTAGGATTGACATGCCCACGGTAATCAAAGCCCACTTGCACTGTCACTTGCAAAAGCACAAAAGGATTTTTGAATGTGGCCAATCACAAAATTTTCCTGTGAGAAATAATTAGGCAGCTCATTACTTGGCAGTGAGAGAGAGATGAGACATTTGGTTTTCCTGACTGGTTACAAAACAGGTTAGTGATTAAAGAAAATTCCCAATGCTGCACAGGAATACATTATTAATACATCTAATTTTTCTATGGATAGTATTTACTATTTTATTGCTCTACATCTTATGTAACAAAGATCATTTTCTACCTTTTATGGATCAAATAACTACACGGTGGCTTGCAGGAGAACACGATTCCTCACTGTAAAAGCAGAGGGTAAGAGACAGCCAGGGGCAGCTGTAGGAATAGGATAAAAAGCTGGCCTGTCATTTCTTCTAAGTGCAGCTAACAAGCAAGTTGTAAGTTCCCATGTGAAGCTATTTTGAGAATGAGAAGTTCCTTTAACACAACAACCTATTTTGAGGGTGAAAAATAAATAACAAGGGATTTGTCCCATGAGAATCAGTAAAGAAAACAGGTAAACAATCTGAGAATAGATAGATTTGATGGACAAGTAAAACATCCTTTACTAACCAACAGAATAATTAACAAGAAAGCTACAAAACAATTAGAAGTCACCCTTGAGGTTTGTAAAAATTGTAAAAAGCCAGCATGCAGCCATGATAAAGAGCCTCCTGAAGATTTCACCGTGTCACTCCGTGTGTCCTGCCTGCTCTAACAACGACAGGCAGGGTGACACCTGGACCATCTCCCTGCTCCCTGGGAAAGCTGCATTAAGCCCTTCCCTGGGTCAGGCTGCCTGTTCCTCCACACCTCAGCAGCACAGCCTCTGTGCTGCAGCTCCAGGGAGGGCCAGGTCACCAGGGACCACTGCCCCAGGGCCATGGGGATGAGGGTTATTGAGCTGAGCTGCTTGTTCTGCTGTGGAAAGGGAAAGAGCATTACTGGAACCAGGAAAGGAGCATGGGCTGGAGCCAGAGACCAGCTTGGATTGCTGCCCCACAGGTGAGGGGCAGGACCAGCCTGGCACCAGGCTCTTCCCAAAGTCCTCAGCAGCTCAGGAAAAGCAAAAAACGGGCAGCACAAGCACTGCATCCATCTGAAGGATCTGCTGCCACAACACGCTCGCTAAATATTTTATCCCTTCTGATTAATTGATGGAGTTTTAATTTTTAAATATACTCACGTTTAGTTCTAAATTCTTGGCAAGAAACAAAGGACTGCCATAGTTTAGTAACCTGCACTCTGTGAACATTGTACCCATCTCTCCTTATGCTCAAGGCTGTCCCCTTCCAAACCACTTGAATTTTTCCTTGAAATATCCTAAGACACTTGGCTTTCCTGAGACACTATTTGCTCAAGATTTCTATGTATGCTACAAACATGAAGGAATGTCTGCAATACCTACTACATACAATAGCTTGGGGCTCTTTCACTCCACAGCACAGGGAAGGTACAAAAAAAACCCACTGCTTGTACATCCTTAGCCTGCACAATTAATGAGCTGAGACTAAAGCTCCTCTTAATCCCTGGTCTTGTATCTGATTGAAGTACACTGGGGATAATTTTTTTTTGTTAACTTGTTGGTACATACAGCTAGGATGTATCTTTTTTTTGTAAAAAAGAACAAAACCAGCCAAACAAAACCCCAGAGTAGCAAATGGGATCCAGTTTCCTCCTGTTTACCACCTTACTGTGTTCCAGAAGGAGTGAAAGAAAATTAATTTATTCTATGGTTTGGGGGGAACTGGAGTTGGCTGCTGGTCCATAACCATATTTATGTCGACAGCTTTTGGGAACTCTCCAAGGTCTGCTGAAAAAGAACCAAAATTGATAAGTAACCACATTTAATTCTTGAACATCGTATTTTTGCAGGGGTTTGTTTGCCTGGTTTTGCTAAGGCATAGAAAACAGACTCTCACAGGATAATCCACATGATCACAGCCTCAACTGTTTATGCAGAGTTGGCTTTGATTAGTCCTTTTATCAGTATTCCTGGAGACAGGTAGGATTTGTACACCTGAGAGACACCATCAGCCACAATCAGCATGCAGTATGGGCAGTCACAAAGGAAAAGGGATGGAAAAGCAAGGTTCATGTTCCTGTTCTAGGGACAAGGAGCAGAGACACTGAGGAACAGCAACTCAGGATGCAGAAAAAAGAAAAGATGCAGAAAATCCCCGTGAAACCCACTCACCTTGGAACCAAGCATTCCTGCTGGTGTTTGCCACAAAGCAAGCCTGACCCACAGCATCACCCAGAAGCACTCACAGTCCCTGTGTCCTGCACTGTAACTTTCAGGTATTTTACACACCAGTGTTGGAGTATGAACCCCTGGGTCAAATCCACACAGGCCCAGGAGCACCCAGAAATGTGAGGATTGAATTGGAACCTTCAGAAAAACTAAAATACATAAATCCACACAGACGTGAAGTAGAAATACAAGTTTAGTTTTAAATAAATAGAGGATTCTTAATTGCCTTAAACAAATAAGAGCCTGTATTAGCTAGTAAGAGAAGTCCTAAAGCCTAGTTTAAAGTTCAGTAGCTTTGCCTTTTGCAAAGATAAACTCTAGACATAATGAAAATAATGTAACCTTGCTAAAACATCCCTAGATGGAACAGACAGAGCTATGTGAGTAGAATTTATGTAAGAATTTATGAATATTGTCACACATCTATCTTGGCTTAGGACTGGCCCAGCAGGACTGTAGAAAATTCATGTTTTAACCTGATTGGCTAAATACAGAATAAAATGCACTACTTTGAGAATGCTAACACACACACAACACACAGGCTCAGGAAACATCACAAATGCTGCTGTTGCTGCAACTGCTGCAGATAAAGACGCTCACGGGATACAGACCACAGCTGCTGCTGTGGCTGCTGCTTCTGCTTGGGACTTAGAGCCTGTGTCAGAGGCTTTCTGCACANGACAGAGCTATGTGAGTAGAATTTGTGTGAGAATTCATGAATATTGTCACACATCTATCTTGGCTTAGGACTGGCCCAGCAAGACTGTAGAAAATTCATGTTTTAACCTGATTGGCTAAATACAGAATAAAATGCACTACTTTGAGAATGCTAACACACACACAACACACAGGCTCAGGAAACATCACAAATGCTGCTGTTGCTGCAACTGCTGCAGATAAAGACGCTCACGGGATACAGACCACAGCTGCTGCTGTGGCTGCTGCTTCTGCTTGGGACTTAGAGCCTGTGTCAGAGGCTTTCTGCACACTGGCTTGGACTGTAACAGCTCTGCCTTCATGGGGGTGGTTTAGCCATGCAGTAAAGGACTTGACTTTTACAACTCCCCATCACCATGATCTTCAATGGAGACGCCACAAAAACTCGACAGGCGAGTTCTTCCATTTTCATTTACTGAGAGGCTCCCCCCAGGAGAGGGGCTGGCAGCATCCCACATGGTGTGCTGAGCCAGAGCATCCCTGCCACTGCCATGAACACCCAGGCTGGTCCCCCTGTGATCCAGCCCACTGTGATCCACACTACATCAAGAGAGAAACGTCCTTTGACTGAGAAATGAAAGCTGACAGTCGGTCGGACTCCGCCTCTCACTCATCTGCCCAAGCTTTCACATCCAATGCTACTTCAAATGCAGCTCTGCATCCCTGCTTTTTGGCAGAGGGGTTTCTGTTGTTCTGCCTTACTCAGGGCCTCAGCAGTGCACTCCTGATTAACTGCTCCAGATCCAGCAGCACAGGCTAAGCAGGTGATTTCCTTCCTGCAGTGATGGAGAACAGCGGTTCCATCTCTCTGAGTTTATGGCTGGAGCATTTTGGAGACAATTCCTCACATCCCTGAGGGCAGATGAAAATGATTCATCGTGTGGAAGTGCTGTTATCCCACTACTAGCACCGTGCTCTTATTTCACTACTAATTGATGCTTGGAGCAGTGATAATGACCTCTGAAATGAGCTGGGTCACCTATCCCTTGGCCAGGACAAGCTGGAGAAAGGTCACTAAATGGGAAGATGTATGAGGGGCACAAGAACTGAGGAACAGAGCCATGCATCCAAGGAAAAAACATCTCTGCAGTCTCCTCCCCTGAGGTAGGAGCACTCAGACACTCAGAAGAGGGCTCACACCAAAGCAAACTGCACAGAGCTAAGAAGTTCCCATCAAGTGATCCAGTGATACCTGGGCAGGCTGCCCTGGTGAAATACCAGGGATAGAGACCCAGCTGCTAGGAAACCACCTGGATTTGCTGCACACACTTCAACCAAAGGAGACAGGAAGCAGAAACATATGCTCCATCAAAACCAGAGTCACAGCAGGACTCAGAAGTAACCAGATGGTAACTGCTTTTAAATATAAAGTGAAGGGCGTTCTATTAATGCTGATGTAACGCTATAATCTCTGCTTTATACCCTGATTGATCTCGGATGCTTGCAAAAATAATTGAAGCAACACTGAATATATTTCCAATTCTGCTGCTCATTCAGTTCTGTTTCATGGTTCTTTGTAGGCAGCTACAATTTCTATGCATATATTTCTTATCAGATGCATGCTTTTCCCATTTGCTCATCAATTATGTGCACTAGCTCCTTAATGACCTGCAGTTTGAAATCCTCAAGCCCCATTTGCCCTATCTTTAGTTTTGACTGGCACAGTCAAAAAAAGAAGTTGCAAAGTTAAAGCATTAATAAAGATTTATGAAATCTGAAAATTAAATTATTTAAGTCTTCACCAAACAGCACTTTTTTTACTGCACTGTGAAACATATGTAAAGTCTTAGCACATTCTAGAAATACATATAGCAGCACAATTATTCTGTTGATATAAATTGACTGAGCAGAGCCACCTTGGCTTTGATCACAGAATTACAGAATGGTTTGGGTTGGAAGGCACCTTAATACAGATTCTCTGGCAGCTCATATTTGTATCAAAATACTTTAATCAATATTTAGCAGCTAAAGCAGACACTGTCATGAAAACATGTAAAAATGGATTTGTACAACCTACGAGGACGATGCAGTACCTGAAATAATTACAGTGGAAAAAGAAATTTTACATCCTAAAACCAGCTTTGGGCAATGACTTTCTTCCTCTGTGGCAGCAAACTGCTTGGAGGGAGCAGTGATTTCTTGATTTGCCAACATAAAGCTCCTGGAGGAATGAATCTGGAAGCTGACCTAAAGGGAAAAGTCAGCTTAAGTTCATGCACCATTGTTTGAAGAGCAGACCTACTTGCACAGCAAAACTGCTGCTTCAAATCCACAAATGGCAGCCAGACACATGCTAACACAGCAGTTTTATGACACAGGAATACATTAACATTTATCAAACCAAACCACAATTAATTGGGTGCCACCAGAAAAAAAAAAAGTTTTCCTGCCTGCAGTGGAACAAGAAGAGATCTCCTGTGGATTTGTGCCCTACATCCATACACACACTCCTCCATCCATCATTAACAGTCCTTGCTCTTTGTCCTTCTCAGGGACATTCCCAGTAATCACTCCCATTCCCCATTTCCCCCAAACCCCTGAAGACTTAAACCACTTCTCTACTAATCTTACTACTCCTATTGAGACCCCTCTCCCTGGCAGTATCTTTATTTCCCTTAAACTATCCAGCATTTCTCCTGTATGTTCTTGAACAACCTCCCAGGCCCTCACCACAGCCTGAGGTTGCATTTCCCTCATGGAGAAGGTCAGTTTGACCACCTTCCCCCCAGACAGACAGCAGCTTCCATTAGCCTCACTGAGACATTTCTGGAGACTGGATGCATCTGCTCTGCCTTCAGGTGGATTTGAAACTGGTAAATGGGTTCTAAAGGGATTGGAAGAAAGTAGAGGAGAAAAGATGAACTAGCAGAAAAAAGGAGAAACAGAATTATCCTAAACAAATTTAAGTTCCTTACAAAAGTAGCTTAAATACACAAGAGAAGGTGAAGCAAAGGTGAATCAGTAACACAACACTTCCCAGTAAAACAAATGCACATGAGGAGAAGGGAGGCTCCTAGAGCACAAAGCTGGGAAGAACTGAAGATCCCAGGAACAAGATTTTCTGATATTTCACATCCATTGCCCTGAAGAGTAGGACTCCTACCCTGTTCACTTCATTTAGCAATGTGTTGCTGTACTTCATGCATGCAAGACACAGAGTATTTGCAATGACTAACTTTGCAGCTTTTACTCTAAAATATTCAGCTTGTTCAGCAACTTTTTTTTGTCGTTGAGGCTAATGGGTTCTGAAGCAGTGAACTGTGCCTATCTTGAATCTTTTCATCATCTTTCAGTTCAGCTCCTCATCAACTGAGCAGGATTTTCACTGGAGATGGCAGTCCCATACATACATCTCTGTCAAGGTGCAGCTTGACAAAGTCCAGCTCTTGATCCTGTTTCATCTCACAAAGTGGAACTGACGATAAGAGAAGGGCAGGAGGAGGTTTCTATTCTTTGGCTACTGGCAAGTAAAAATCCAAAGGCTTATCTGGGACTTATCAGCCCCTGTGCCTCTGAGCACAATCCAAAGGCAATGCTGGAATCACCCCCGGAAACAATCCAGCCTCTGCTGGCACTGAAAAACCCCATGGCAACAGTGGGGATGCTTTGGGGGGATCACAGCACTACAGGAAAGGGAAGTGAAATCCAAAAATTAAGCAGAGTTTCTACTGGAGTGCTCACCACTTTCCCTGCCTGTTGGACTTCAGAGCACAGATCTTCACGCTTTGAACTCCAGTGCAGAAAACCACAGCAGGAATTCTTCCCTGTGAATGGCAGGAAGCTGATGGCTGTCTGGGATTAGAGCTGGGGTCTTGAACAGCTTCCTTAAAACTACCTACCTATGGTTTAGGTTTATATCTAACAGTCTTCAGCAGCAAACTTCTCCATGAGGTTCAAAAATCATGCATTAAAACATAATAAACTTACAATTTTAAATGTATTCCCAGCTGCATCGACTGACTGTTTACTTTTCCCTGTCTTAGTTCCCCACACTGGAGCCCCTCTGCTGTGGAGACAGGCTGAGAGGGCTGGGGCTGTTCCATTTGGGAAAGAGTCTGGGCAGACCTTAGAGCAGCACTTAGAGGGGCTACAAGAGAGCCTGAGATGGGCTTTGGACAAGGGCATGTACAGAATGGCTTGAGACTGACATAAGGCCAGTTGATTAGATATCAGGAAGAAATTATTTCCTGTGAGGTAGGTTCAAGGCCAGGCTGGACAGGGCTTGGAGCAACCTGGTCTAGGGAAGGTGTCCCTGCCCATGGCAGGGTGTGGAATGGGATGACCTTTAAGGGACCTTTCAACCCAAACCATTCTGGGATTCTGTAATTCAAGGATTTGTAATTATGTGGTTCCAGAATTATGTCATTCAGGAATTTGCATGACACGCTCTACCTGTAGGATGCACAGAGCTTGGTTGTGAGCCTGAAGACCACGTACATCCCTTCTGCAGCACCCTGAATTCCCCAGCAGCAGCACATTTTACCAGGCTGACTGTATCAAGCTGTGTTTTCTCTGATCACTGAGCAGCCATCAGCCAGAAAAGACGGGAGACTCCTGGGAATCATGGGCTGTGAGACTGCTGGCTTCAACTGGGAGCTGCCACCAGCTTAACACGATAGCCTAAAGGAAGGAATATATTTTTTTCCTGTAGGAGGAGTTTCTAAAGCACACATTATTTCTGCAAAGCCAGAAGGTTATTGATGTGTTTGAGGTTGCAGGGGAGAGAGGGGTGTCAGCAGCAACAGCACAGGCTGTCCCTGCATTCCATGTGGATGCACCCTCCACAGGCTGTCCCTGCAGGTGCCTTCCTCTGCTGCTCAGTCCAGCCCTGGAAGGAGCCAGGGGTCTGGCAGCAGATGAAACACTGCTCCCTGGAAACTCATTTTCTGCTCAGCCTCAGCAGAAATACCCCTGCTACCACTTCTTGTTCTCACTGCTGCTAAGGCAGCAGAGTTAAATTGATTCTTAGTGTTATGAGCTCAATACATCCACAGGTTTATGTGATTGGGGGGCGGGGAGGAAGGGCAAGATAGAAATTATGGAGAAAGGAGAAAAAGGCTTATCATTTATTGGATTGTTAGCTTACTGTGAAGATAAAATATGCACATTCTATATTAGGCCTTTGTTGGCCATGCATGGAGCACAAAGAACTAAAAAAGCACTAATTACTAGGAGCCAAGATTAGTTTCTCCTGGCCTGTGGTAAATACGAAGGTGAGTTTTAATTGCAGAGCAAGGAGATTAAGCAACATGAATTCTGACAAGAGCCATAAGAAAGAGGAGAGTAAATTACCCCTTGTGATCTAAAAATATTAAATGAAGAATTCATTATGACTTCCCATGAAAAAGCCACAGCCTTTTCCTGCATAAAAATTCAGCCTAGGACAAAGAGGCACTTATCACTTCTATTCTGCATTTACAAAGAAACTCCAAGCTGATCTCCAAAACCCACCAGTCCTATGGACTTGTGACTCAGCAAAGACATTTGTTAAGTGTTAGCACTGCTGCCTAAGTCAATGCCCTCTGGAAATACACAGTGGGGTGTATTTCAGTGCCTCAGTCCCACTGACACACAAAAATGTGTTGTCACCACACAAAAACGCCACACAAGGGGAAAACCCATGGCTCACCTCTGAACATTTCCCTTCTAAACACTTCTTGTTTAAATTGAAAGAGTTCAATCATACAGAGCATGCATAGCTAGGAACAGCCATAAATATGCAAGGGTCTCAGCACAAGGGGGAAAAGGCATGTTTGTTATGTGGCTGTGTGACAGCTCTGGTATAAGGAATAGGCATACATAAATATAAATATAAATATAAATATAAATAGAAATAGAAATAGAAATAGAAATAGAAATAGAAATCAAAGATACTTTAGATCCTTAAGAACATCTCACTTCTAAAAATTGCCATGTATGATAAAGTTCAGCAGTTTGGGAGAATCTGAGCTGTGCTAACCTACAAGCAGATGGAAGCAGAGCTGGAAGCAGGCTCAGCAGGGTGGGAGAGAGGGAGTAGCAAAGAGGCAGGTTGCAGAAGGAGAATATTCTAATTTTCCAGCAGCAGAAACATTTTTTAGCATCTTCACAGATGTTGGCCAATTTACACAGCTCATGAGAAATACAAGTTAGAAAATAATCTGGAGCATTTGGAACAGTATTCAGCTCTTGTGTGTGGTGCTCATTTCCCTTTGAGTCTGTTCAGGAAAGTTAATGAAGCACTAACGAAGCTGGTTTCCTTTTTGTTTATTGCAGGAATTGCTGGAGTTCAATAAAATGTGAGCCTCCTTTAACTTGTATTTTGCTTGTCTTTATGTGGTAGATACACTGGCAGGTTTAAGAGATAATGGGCTTCTACTGCAAATTTTTTGTTGGCAGGAAGAACTAACCATAGATCTCACCAGGGACATAATGGTTAAGGTAGGTTTAAAGATAAAACAAAATAAAAGAGATTCAGAAGGTGTGAGGGGGCTGGAAAGGGCAGGCAAGCAGGAGAAAATACCACCACAGTGAATTAAATTGTGCAAGTCCCACTTCCCTATAGAAGGGATGACTTAGGTTTCTTCAAAGTGGCTACAAGAAATGAAGAGGATTCAACATTTCTGCAATCTTTCTGTGGCTATGCCACTGACTTATAGCATAAGGCAAGAGAATTTAAATCTTTTTACTCCAGAGCTCCCAAAGCAGTTTTCTTGCCTAAGTCAAATCAACCTCATTTTAAAAACCTGCTGGCTTTGCTTCATTCTCCTTCCCACCAACATGCTGTTCCTCTGAGACAGGAAATCAAAATGCAGCCACTCAAGGCAGAACATTGAGCAGCAAGGGAAGATTCAGCCAGAACCTCACCAAAATGTCCATGCCCTCACTAACATTTAAAGTGTACACAAAGGCAATAAATACCTGGTTCAAAAACACAAAATAACCCAAAAAAACAGGCAGCTCAACACAGCCATCAGGCCAAAAGACAAACTGGCATGGAAGAGGAGAAAATCACTTTGGGATAAAGTTGTGTCTTTCTCATAAGAAATATAATTTTAAGAAATATATATATTTTTATATCAGCCAAAACACCTTTTCTTTTTCTCAAATAGTACTAATGATGCTTTCCTGTGCTTTTCCTCCTTAAATGGCATGTCCTTTGCATGCACTCACATCATTGATTTCCTGCAAACAACCTCGCTCCTACAGCTCCTCATTCCTGCTTTCACTTCTCTCCCCCACATAAAATCTCTGTAAAAACTCATCACCTGGATGATTTTGAGCCTCACAGACTAGAGACAAAACTGCCTTGGCACAGTTGTTCACTCTGCCTATCAGACAAGAAGATGCCAATCAAGAATTTGCCAGGCTCACCCCTTTCTTCAGCTGCCTTGCAGGTATTTCCAATTAAAATAAAATCTTTGAGTTGAAAGCTCTGCCTAAGTGGCTTTCTTGGTTCACTGAGATGTTTTTGACAATCACAGGTAACAGTGTGACCTGGTTCCATTTCTGCACCTCTTCCCAGCCACAACTTTCCAGAGCACATGAAGTGCATTCATTTCCATGCATTAACCAGCATCCTCTGGGCAGCATTCTGCCTCCATGAAATTGATTTATTAAAACTCACTACTAGCAATTTAGTAAAAGAAAGATGTATTTGGGGCACAAATAGGAGAAGCAAATAAGAGCAGAATAATTCTTCTGCCTCTTCATCACACCTTTCAAAAAACCCCCAGAGCATTCATCATACAAAGAACGTGTCCTCCCAGTAACAGCATATTCTTCATACATATGCATACTTATTCCAGACTATAGTTAATTATTTCCCCAGTAAAATTATTTCTATGCAAATTTAAATAACGTTCATAGCTTAGTGAAATGAAACACATGCATGAAGAATAACTATAGTCCCAGACAACCAGACCAGATGTTAATATTTCTCATTTCTTATGAGAAAAATGGAAAGTGTAGTGCAGAAAAAAATAGAGAAAATGACAGCATTTCTAGACCCCTAAGCCTGAGCAGATGCAGGAAGTCCTGAATCAGGACAAATACAACTGGGGGGTATCAGACCCCTTTCTTATGACATACTGAAGGTGATGCCCACATTGCAGTTCATAAAAACAAACTTAAACTCAACCCATAAACTCCTCACTCCTGGAAGTCCCACTGCAAATGTAAACCTGGACAAGGCAGAAGGGAAGCACTGTGTGAATCTCAAATTATGTTAAACATTTTTCCTTACAAGTCTCCCTCATACAGGTGCTCACAATTTCACTGCAGCAAGCACAGCCTACGCTAGAAAGCACAGATGATGGTTGCTTAAATACATGTTCTTCCGGCAACTGCAATAAGGGGATTTAAAGACAGAATTCTTCCAGTGATTTATGATTCATTTCTGCATCTCAATCTAAGCACTGAAAAGCTTCAGCCCTCATTTTTCTCAACAAATGTGCAATTTGATGCATAAATGAATATTCAGCTGGTGAAGTGAACAAAAGCATCTTAGAGAACACCAGACTGCAAATGTTGCTCTGTTTTGGGAGCCAGAGAGTGGCAGATAATGACTTTCTCAGTCTGTCATCACTGGGGAGCAGGGGCAAGGCTGGAGACAGCACAGCACCCACACCAGCACAGATAATGCTCCACAGACCCAAATGCCTTTGCATTAAAAATTGCATTAAATTGCAATTTTTCACCACTGTGCCAGGCACATGGCAGTGCCAGCCCCACACACACACACTGCCATTAACCCAGAACTTCTGATGAAAATGTGCATTTTTAGTTAACATCCCAGTGACCCAGCAAGAGTAACAACCACCCTGATCTACCCCTGCAAGGCAGGGAGCACTAATGCCAGTTCACACAGGCTGATGGCAAAATAACAACTCCAAGCAGGAAATCCTGTACCAGTGTGTCCAAAATACAACTCCATTTATACTTTCCAATTCCTCCTGGGATGCACAAAAAGGGTTTTTAAACAGAAGTCTGACCAGAGACACTGAAATTCTGCATGATGCACAGTTCTGCCCAATATTTACACCCAAGAAACATGTGGCAGACACACAGTGTAGTGAAGGAAAAAAGTAGGAAGTAATCTTTAATTAAAAGGCTTGGGACAAAATTATTCCAGCTGTTGAAACAAGGTTTAACTTTATTTCTGTCATGCTGCACTGGGTGAAGTAGTTTGGAAGTGTTCACATGACAAGGTTAAAATGCAAACAGCTTGGTCAGGACAGTGTGAGTCTGAAGATGTGAGTTACAAAACTGGAATAACTTTGTCCCATCAACTCTTCTCCATATGGTGTCCTTGAGGAATCCCCCAGAACAACACACACCAATGAGCAAAGCAGGATCACTTTGCTTCATGCTGAAAGCCAACAGTCTTTTGAATTCTAAGAGCATCTCATGTACCTCAGGAGACAACATAATTAATGGGGTTTGTCTGCCCTTCAACATGAAAAACCTCAAGAGTGCAGGTACAGGCCACACAAAGGACACATCAGGACTTTTAAAAGCACCTCAGATTGGACACAGATAAAAAAAATCCAATGCTGTTAGATATTGCAGGAATGTTTATAAATATGTGTGCACATAGTGCATCTTTAAGCCTCTCCCATTGGCCAAAATGGAGAGTTTGAGATTGAGCAAACAGGATCAGATTTTATTAGGCTGGTCCAATACACAGGGACTGGTATAACAATCTGTATTACTGTTATGCAGACCTGTAACAGCTTTGGAATGACCAGATAATTATTAACAACATCCTTTAATTCTTTATTAACATCCTCCAGTCAGCCTACAAGCCTGTTTTTAGAAGCATGGAGGCAGATTTTATTTATCTGAACTCACTGCCTCTAGATCTACCTTATTCATTCATCACAAATGAAGGAATCTTTGCTAAAATAATATGAACATTAAAAAATAAATAAAACAAGCCTGCTCTAAACCCTTGTAGTTACTTAGCTGCCTCACTCTCCATGAGTTTCTTAAATGCTGTAATTGCCATTGACCTTCCCTGTCATTTAAGGCTCTTAAATGTGCAGGGAAGGTCAGAGCCAGTAAATTGCCAGCACCCTTGACTGAAGCACATTGATCAAGGGCAGTTTAGTACTTGCTTAGTTTAGCAGATAAAGTGTGGCAGTCAGCATTCCTAAATAAATTATAGGATTTCCAGATAGTGATGTACGATTTTTATAAACATGATGACTCAGCATCTGAAAGAGAGGAAAACAAAAGAAAATCTCAGGAGCTTTAAGAGAAGCCAATGCATATTTTAGCCTGTCTTTTTATTAGATTAAAAACTTCCTAAAGAATTGGGTGAAAAACCACCTTGAAACAGCACCAGTAGCAATCAGAAAGGTTTGGCACAGACCAAAGACAAAAGATGCATGAAAGCACAAGGGACTGAGGGTTTGAAGCACTGCTGTGGAAACACAAATGCTCAGCTCAAGTATTTGACAGTGATGCTATGGTTAGAAAATATTAAAAGATGAAGATCTGAAAAAGACATTTGAAGACTCACTTTATTTACACGTGGCAATTTGCTTTTCTTTTGATTAGATGAGCTTTAAAATCAGGTGAATTACCTACTAATGATGCATTAGCTAAAGCCACCCAGACATTTGTTTTAGGTTGACTGACTGGCAAATTTGCACTGTTAAAAGCAAGCAAATTCTTAAAAAGCAAGCAAGCAAAAAAGCTTAAGCATAACATCCTATTGAACCCCATATTTTCCTTAAACTATCTTTTTAAAAAGGAATTCTATAACACTATTGATCCCTAAACTTTGGCTTTCAGTTGATCGACAGGTTGCATTACTGAAGGCAAACAAAATAAGTAGATATAGATATGACAACTGCTTTAACTGCATGATTTTTCTTCAGCTAATTTTTGATTTAAAGAACTTTCTTTTTTACTCTTAATTTCCAAGCAAATCTTTTAGCACACTCTTTTTTTTATTTTTTGCCAATAAAATATTGTGGTTTCTAGTTTTATTAGGCATGCTTTTGTTAGTGTTTCCAGTAGATGTATCTCCTGTTACCTGTCACTGTGTGATAGCACACTCTGCTCTTTGTTATGATAGCCTGACCTCAAGGGATGGCTATCTGAAATTCAACCTTTAAAAAAATTTTACATAAAAACAAAACTCACTGTAACTTTTAAAAACAGCTGTATTAGCAATGACAGCCATTCCTGGCTGTGACAAATTTTCCCTACACAGTTTAACAGCTCCTGCCTGGAATTTTTGCTTCAATTTAAAGACAAAAAAGGAGGTTTATCAGCCAGGTTTAGTTGCTGTACTAGCAAAGCCCCAAACATCAAGGTCCAACAGGGCTCATAAATGGGAGTAAAACTCCCACCAAAGACAGGGCTGCAGCTGGAGCTACCCACACCAGGCATCAGAATTTAGCAGTGAACTCTTCAAAGCAGCCAAGAAGAAACCATTGTCTCAGCTGGCACCAGAAAACCCAAAGATGAGGTGAAGCCAGAGAGAACCAGGCTTGTATTGCTCTGCTGCTCACACAAGGGCCCATTTTAATGGGTATTCCCACTATTCAGATCCTGTATCCCCTCAGATCTTCCTGTCTCACCAACCACAAATCAGAGGATGTTGGGGACAGGATGTCCCAGCATCCATTCATTGAAGGAAGATGCTGTGGTGGGCATGGCACACTTATAAGGCTTGAGTGATTTCCCCACCAGAGGCACCAATTTTAGTGTTAAGGCACCACAGCCTAACAGGAAGAACAGAAACCAGCTAAGGAAATTAGCTGAGAATTTATTTGTTGAGTTAATGGGGTGAACTCTTAATCTCCTTTGAGTCAAACTGCTGAAGTTATAGATGAGAAATGTTATTTAAGAACATGGCATACTCAGGTGCCATGCCATGACTGTATGGTACTCATACATAGATGAATTCAACAGAAATCATTTCTTGGTTCCTCCTTAAAATCTTAGTATCTCCTTATTTCTGTGGCAACTACTGCCATTCACTCTGCAAATTCCTGTCCCTTTCTGCTTGTTTGACTTGATCATATGAAAGAAACTGCAACTTTTATTACTGATAAAATACTGTGACAGATGTGGTTCTGTTGGAGCAGAGATGATCCTGTAGAAGGGTCCAGTGGTGCTGAGATGGGTCCAGTCTTCCTCTGGGAATCCAGTGCAAACTGTACTGGTGTTCTGAATCTCAGCTTTTATCCAGGTGGGAATGCTGGGCTCCTCCCCCTGGGTGGAGCATCTCCCAGTGGGATGATGGAATTGTCTCAGCCCTGCAGTGAGCCTGGCTGGCCCATGACCAGCAGATATCCCCTGGAGGGAGGGTGGGTGGTGGCAGAGATAAAGAACCCTGCCCCACCTGGTTTAACAGATGGTAACAGAATACATGCTGCTGGTTACATCTTGCATTGCAACCCAAGACAGACAGGAATGCCAAATACTGCCCCCCTGCAGAGTCAGGTGTGGCATTTCTGTGATGCTCAGAAAGTTCCATGGGGACAAAGGGAGTGCTGTCCTCTTTCTGAGGAAGAGATTCAGGAATGCACTTGAGCACGTTGCTCACTTTTAAGTAAATCCTCAAATACCAATTCAGTCAAGAGGAAGCAAAAGGTGCAGATGTGCTTCACCAAGCATGGGTAATATTTCCTTCCCAAAGGTCAAGTTTGGACCTTTTCATGTTTTTTACCTCCACTGATACCAATTTTTTTTCAGGCAACTGTGTTTAATAATTTCGTACAGTGAAGGGCTGGAATACAAGCTTGGCATATCTGCTAACTTCTGCAAGGTGCCCTTGCTCTCAGAACTGCAGATATCACATTGCATGTAAAGAAAAAAATTGTGATAATAACTAAGAAAAATATCATTAAACCATTACATTTGAAGATTCACTGTCATTTGACAGGGCATTCTTCAGCAGATAATTAAAATCTAAGGGATTTACCAGATACATGAGGATGAAGACTTTTTCTCACACCAAGCCTTAGGAATGGTAAACCTAAAACAAAATCACACCCAGAAATTTACAAGCCTCTGAACTTTTGGTTACAGAACTTGATGGAGAGGTTTGCCTCTATAAAAATCCATTTAATTCAAATCTAGAGGCAAACCATCAACGTTGAAGTTTCTCTAATGCCTGTGTTTTCTTCAGACACAGGTTTTGATCACTGTCTTTTGTCAGGCATGGAACTTATACACTGAAAGTCAACATTTTTCAAGACAATCTAACCCAATATCAAGCACCCACAGTGGATTTTGCCTACAAGTCAACAAGTCATAATTTAGAAAAAAACAGACCAAATACTACAAGCAGTAAAAACTCAACTTTTAAACTATTCAGATTTCTTCAACTTGTAGAGAGAAACACAGTGTAGTTTTCTACTTGGGGAGGCCAAAGCATCACTTTTCCTAATGACTGTCACTGTTCTACCTCTTGTTCTGAAGAATGTAAGAGCTGCTATAGCTTTCTACCTAGCTTTCTACCTAGTTATGGGTTTCAGAGATCCCAACTCCTCAAAAAAAAGTTATGATTTACCAAAAAAAACCCACAAAAAACCAAAAACAGTCTTGTTCAGAGATGAAAATAGCCCAACACCCACATCAGACCCTCAAATCTGCAGCAGCCCATCCCTTCATACAGATGACTAAGCATCAAGGAGTCAGACCTGGTGGAGCTGCCAGCCCTCTCCTTATCAGCACCCAGTACGTGGATGCTCCAGCATTCCAGATAAGCCTCAGGGAACATCAAGATAAGAAAAGAGCTCTCTTCCTCCCTCGAAAACCTTCTGTCATCTTGACCACAGAAAGCAAAAGGTTCTCCATGGACACCCGAACATAAAACTTTAACTGGGTTGCAGATTGAAAACTCAACAAGCAGATCTGAATATTTACATTTGGACATATATACACCCAGTGTATATGTATCTTGGAAGAGATTTGTAAATGTTTCCACTGTGTACTGCTTGTAAAATTTCAGGGTTTGGAAGAGTGCCCTGGCTGCTACGTCACTGCCTCTGCTGCCAGGGTAAGAAGGGGGCTGATAAAATAAGCATTAGCAGGAGAGCAGAGTATGAGAAGCAAGTTTGGTAGAGAGGGGATTGCCCTCAGGTCCAATGCTTTTCAGTATCAACCTCAAAAGGAAACGGGTGGGGAAGAGGAGAGAAGAGGAAAGGAACAGCAGGTGGCTCGAAAAATTATGTATTCAGACCGATGACAACTTTTCACAACAAAGACATCACAACTAGAAACAGAGATGCTGAAAGCCCAACTAAAATTTTATTGAACATCTGCTGTGAAAGATGTTCTTCCAGCACAATTAAGATAAATTTTTAGAAATGAATTTTTAATTAAAAGACCATAAAACTCACAAGGTCTAAAAAACTTGGGTAAGGCCTATTCCATGTTTTGATTTTTGTTGCATTTATCCTCATCAGTGTTTTCAAAAATGTATTGTGTGAATAGCTGTGCAGATGCAAAGGCAGCACTGGAAGCTGCCTCCATTTCAGGGAGGATTATGGCTGTGAAGAGGCCTTCAGCATCCCCCCATATCCACACTTGGCATCCTCTTTTCCCAACAACATTAGAAACCAAAGTTTTCAAGCTTCTACAATTTCCAAGCTTCCAAACTTTCCAAGTTTCCACACAGTGTGTGGAGCATTGCAAAGTGCTCTGCTTGTGCTGAGTGGAAGCTGTAGCAGCCCCTGATTCTCACCTTGGCAGTGAGGTTAAAGCAGGCTTTAGGAGTTGACTGGCAGTGGCTTTTAACTGCAAATAACAGAAAATTCCAGTTCCTGTCATAAGGACAGTAAAGCTTCATCTTCCATTCTTCCCAAATGTGTTAAAAAACACTTTTGTCCTCATTTCAGCTACACGGGCAAATTGTGACGCAGTGTATTTTGAAGACCAGTTTTTTATGAAGAGGATCCTTAATTCAAATTGAGAACAGTAGAAATGAGTCTTTAAAGCTTCTAAATTGTTTATGATAAATAACTATGTGCCTGTACAAGTTCATTTCATGATAACAACAAAAAAAAAATTGGATGAACCAGTAGAGTTGTGCAAGGAAGCAAACATCATCCAACACATATACAGAGAGGCCTATCAGAAATTTTTGCTTTGCTTTTCTACACCCACTCATGTGCAATTACCTTTGTTTTCTTTTTAAGCAAGGAGAAAACAGCTACAGAGATAGCATTAATCTTTGCTTGACTAATTCCAGATCCGTAGATGACCTCTGTACACACTTGCAGATAAAACTAGCACTGGAGAAGCATTAAACACAGAAATTTTACAGAGATTTATACACCAAAATAAAACCAGAGGAAAACCACTGGAAAACCAACTTCTATAAAACAGAGTTGCTTCACTGTGTCTGCAGTATGAGAAGATCTACACCACCAACACAGAAATGGGATGGTAAAGCCAATTTCATCCCATGATAATGTGCATTTGTGGAACATTATAAAGTCAGAGAGCTGATGACTCAAATCTGGAAAAACAAATAACACACCACAGCAGTTTGCACATGGGTCACTGCTACCCTTCAGTGTCCTGCAGAACATGAGACTTCAAAGGTCACATGTGAAACCAGCAACTGCACCTTTAATTCTTTATTCTCCTATCACCTGGGCCAGCACAACCACCACCCACGGAACAGATCCTGCTTCCTCAGCCCCTTGCTCCTGCCCTGTGTCATTCCCCCCATCACAGGGGGAGCCAGTGGCAAATGAGAGTGGCTAACTCAGCTGAGGAAAGACCAAAACACAAAAATCCAGCAATTTCTCTTGGATTTACTGTTACCTTGCATCAGTTCCTCAGCCCATGTCAGTGCTCAGCTGCAGACACCCTCACGCTGGCACAGTGGAGGAGGTAACAGGAATGTGAACAAGGCTGCCAGGGAAGGTGGGACTGTTTCTCTTGGCAACAACACCAGCTTATGCCAGCTAAGAGCAACTATTATTTAGGGTCATAATAATTGCAAGATGAAGTATCTTTTGAGATCTGTTTGTTTGGTTTCCTACTTTCATTTCAGCCAAAAAGAATAGAAAAGTCAAATTTTAGTCAAAAAAATAACCCATTGGAATCCTTCCTTGGAGTTACTTTTAAATCAGATGCTGTTCTTTCAGCCATCACCATCAGTGTCCCATGCAGCTTCCTTGGTAGGAAGAACATCCAATCTTCCCAGCTGCTTTTTAAGCTGCAGAAGTTACTGCCATACTAAAAGGGACCCTTCCTATCATAGGAAGCATGAAAGCCACATCTCAAGGCTGTTAACTGTAACTGGAAGAAAGGATTCTTCTGGCACTGGTGCAGAGGCAGGAAGCAATGCCAGCCTTATCCTGAATGGGACTAGAAAACAGATTAACAAGGTTCTTTATGTTCTGTCTCATGCACATTTCATTCTGGATGTTGCAATCCTATGTCACTGCAACCAGTGATAGCTACCTACCTCCAGCTGAAGCATCTCCTTTTGGAAGTAAAGAAATTAATGTTTTTCACAGGCCAAAAGCTCTTACAATTCTCCTCAGGAGCACAATTCATTACAGAGTCACTTTTAAAGCCGTGTATCAGTCTGAAAAAGGATTTACTCAGCTTTCTGACAGGAGTGTTTCCTATGCAGGCATGGATGCAAGAGCCATTCCCCTGCAGCCACACAGGCACTGTGACCTGAAGTTGTCTGGATTTATCCAGCTGCCCACAGAAATGGGCACAAGTGAACACAAACTTCATACTGAGCAGCCAAGACAGGATTTTGCATCCTCACATTGATGGAAGAGTTTTGAGATGGCAGTAACAGGGAGGTGAAGTCATCATCTGGTCTCAATCACAATCAAGAGTGACATGAGTGACTTCAAAAACACCCCCAAATTCCAGTGGACATGAACAAGAACAGTATCCACCAAACTTTCCCCACTTCCAATTACTTTTCTTGCCAAAGCTTTCCAAGGATTCTAGTTCTCAGAGGTGACAAGTATTTGTGCAGCAACAAATGTTCCTCACTAATAAAGAGGCAAATACTCATCTTTTGCAGTGACAATACTGCACAGCAGGGAGCCACAGTCACAAAAAACAAAGCAGCATTTCAGTCTGGCAGACTTTGGATCTTCTGTGACCTAATCAAACTCTGCCATCAGCAAACCCTTGAGAAGAACACAGGTCTGACACACCTGGGACAGCAGCCAATGCTCCAAGGCCAAGCATTCAGTGGGTTTTTAGCCCCAGTAAAATACTTGTGTACAACAAGGCATTGGGCTCTCACACAAAATACACACCCCTGTCCCTGGCAGAAAGACAGTGAGGACACAAATAACCTGAAAAAATACAGAAAAAAAATTTAGGAAGAAATTATTAAATTCTTCAAGGAATTGTCTGCCTCTTCAAATGCTATTACCTGCAGAGCAAACATATTTTCCATGTTTCTGTGATTTCTGTGATCCCAGTGCCTCACCTCAACATTCTGTGACTAATGGGTATCTGGAAAATCATGTCCCATGTGTCCACAATCCACAGATACAGCACAGCACGTGGAGAGGTCCGATAACTGCAGCAACTCCAGTGTTTACCTTTCAGCTTGCTTTTAAAAACCATTTCAGTCTTCCATTAGATAATTGCAGGTTTCATATGCTCACTTTCAAAGTTTATTTTCAAAACACTTCTGTCACTAAAGCAATTTCTAAGTTATCTACTTGCCAAAAGCAATTTAGGGACTTTCACATGACAGCAGTGAAGCATACAAAGTATTTCCTTCTTGCATACAAAATAGTGGTATTTAACTACTTTTTCCTCTCAATATTATAAAAATAAGCATGTAAATCAACCTGCTTTTTTAGAGCTAGTGAGAAAGTGCCTTGCTACTGTAATGACATTCACCTGAAGTACACTCAAGGTAAATGAGAGATTTTGCACATTCAGTACAAGGGTTCATGAAAACATGTATGATGCTGACAAAAGTAGATAACAAGGTGCAGAGCTATTAGAAACAATGTTTAGATTGAAAACATGCATCAGAGGCACAGGACAAATGCTGAAATTGTATGCTTTTCATCATGATGTTTAAGGAGCAACACTGAGATATTTGGTTATTTTTTTTCCCCCTCTCATTCTTTATCATAAAATACCAGAAATTTTAAGTTGAAAAACTCCCTCTTTTCCTAGAAACTTTCTTAACAGAAACCTTCCCCAAAAAGTCTTGAGAGAATTGATTATGTTCAAATTGAGCTGCCTCCATATTAATCCAACCTTTCAGTAAATTGTTCTTCAGATGCTAATGTTAAATAGGAAAAAAATCCTTTAAGTAAAACAGATATCCAAATAAACACCCTATCAATTCTCAGATAACCTTTTTTTTTTTTTTTTTAAATAGAACATGAATGTTATCTTAGGATTCAGGCATTAACAAACAGAAAACTTCTTAAAGCTCATCTTCAGATAAGGGTAAGGCTGAACATTTCTTTTTAAAAGGATAGGAATGTTCCAGATCAAGAACTGGTTTTAAAACTAAACCCCAGGATATTTCTAAAGACGTGTTGAGGTTGATCAGTTCTGTCTAATCCATGATAAATCAAATGCAGACCCGTTGGGGTTTGTGTGTTCACAGCATGTGTATATATGGGCTCAGAACCATCAGGCTGACATCTGCTCCATCAGGGAAACACAAAAATTGCCAGCTGATGGCTTTGATGGAGGACTCTGAGCCAGGGGAGTGTACAAATGTCCAAGAGCCCACCCCAAGAAGATCAGGCTGGACAAGTTCAACAACCATCAGCTAAAATCCCCAGTCTGGCAGAGCAGAACAGCTCTACCTTGGAAATACTTGGAGTACTTGAAAAATTGCGCTTTTTTTGCCTCTTTTGCATTTCTAACCTGTAAAGGAATTCTCCTACCAAATTTAATCCATGTACTGGCTGTCTCTTGGGGGAGGTGAAGACCAAGCACTTGGGAAGAGTGTCTGACAGACAACTGAGAAGTCACCCCCTGCTCCACTTCCAAGTCTGAAGGGAAGGTTATTTCTGGGGAGACAAGGCATCATGAGCTGAGAGGCACTGGCAGTAGGGGAGGGATGGAAGCTGCTCCTGACACAGGCATGACCAGGAAAGGAGCAAAGCCTGAGCAGGGTCTCCTTGAGCTCAGGCTGGTCGCGCTCCAGACCCGCTCTCTGTGCACAACTCTCAGCTGAGCCTCCCCTGAAAAGCAGGGAAGGTGGGAAAGCTGCTGTGACTTCTATCAGCTGAGACAGCCCTCTGACAGCCTTGGCAACAGTGCAAACCCCACCTAAACTGAGCACCAGAGGGATGGGGGGTGACCACCGTGGGCACAGACCTCTGAGGAGGACAGGAGCCTTTGCTCAGTACGGTGGGGAGGACTGAGCACCACAGGTGTAGGTGAACGCTGCTGTCCCCCCTCCAAACCCAGGGTACCAAGCATGCCTGCAGCAGGGTCTGCAACAAACAATTCCAGCTGAGAGGAAATGGTGAATCACATTTTCTGTATTTTTAGCTGATATTTGTTTCTCTTTGTTCAATGATTTATTTAAAGCTGTCCTTCGGTCTAAACTTTTCCACACGCTACACTAAAAACAAAAACCCGATCACTGTTCTTTCTATAATGGACATCAGGCTTCTTTTTGCTATCTTGGTTTGAAAAAGCCATGAAGTTATTAGTTTTTGAGGTGATGCAAAACTAAACATGCTGCTCTGAAAAAGCCTGTAATTAAACAGGCTGTAATCATTTTTCATTATCTGGCTCCTTTTCAAAGCACACGTCATTCTTTTTTTTTCTCCCTGCAGTATATTCTCATGGCAGCAGCAACCATGCTGATCCTAGGCATTAATTACTGTTTAGGAGGATGGAAAGGAGAAGGGCAAGGAGAATAGAGAGAGCCAAGAAAACAACACTAGACATTTCCACAAAACACCTCATGGTGATTTTTGAAAAAGCAGCTTACAAACACCTACCCACACGCTGCTTGTTGGAGGATTTATCTGCTCCTTTTAAGGACCTAACCTTGTAACAATGATCTTTAGTTGCTTAGTCTAAAGAAGATATTGGCATCAAAATCTATTTTTAGTTAACAAAAAAAAAACCAACCCCACAGCTAAACTAATATACATACATATATTCACGGAAACTGTTTGCCTGGGTTATTTTCAAAATGCCCCAGAGAGGTCTGCTATTAATCTAAATTAAGATCTATTTCTACACGAGAGAGAATAATTAAAATTAGCCTGGGTATTAATTAGTTACTGATGTAGCCTCTCCAGGTGCAAGTGACAATTTTTAGACATGCAGTGACTAAAAGTATTTAATGCACGTAACAAGGGGAGCCACAGACTCCTACCACTATCTCCTAACCACGAGCTACAAGCTAGAGGTTTTCACATGAAGAAGCTGGAATTTGTGGAGTTGTATTTTTTCAAGTGTATTAATAGCTCAGTAATAATGAGTGCAGAACAGTAATTACTCAATCACTCACTAAGTCAATTTCGAAAGATCCCCACAGCAGCCAATGTTTCCTATTCCACCCTCAGAATTGCTATATAACTTGTATTGAGCAATATATTCTCTTTGAGGTGAAGGTTGGAATCAGGCCTGGGAAAAAATGATTATTTGAAGAACATAAAAATTTTATGTGTTTGGCACTCAAAAGAGAACAGAATGATCCGAGGCCCCACAGGGTGGGATTTATGCTATCAGTGTTTGTGCTCCACATTCAGCTGATGCTCAGAGCCACATCTGCCTGAGCCAGCTGAAGTTCAAAGCTCAGAGCCCTGGCTTACAGACCCAGGTACAATAACATGCTAATGCAGCTGTGTATGTGCTCCAAATTGGATCTGCCTCACTCTTAAACCAGCTCAGAGCAGGTGCAAAACAAGCCAAAGGTTATCTCTGAAAAATCAATACAGAACTAAGTTATAATACAGATGGTTATAAAGAAGATTTGGTGACCTTTTTCAGCGGAGGAGAACTGAAATTTTACTGACCATATTAAATGACCACATTTGAGCACAGCCTTTAGGTTTCCAAACTACACAAAAGCACACATGCAGTTATTATATATATAGTCTCCATGATTACATAACTTGACTCTAATGAGAGAAACCATTGGTACAAGAAGAAACTGAGGAATGCAGAGTATCCAAAGAAATATCCAAAATTCTTTTACATCTCCAGCTGATTTTCAAGGGACACTATAGCCCAGAATCTGGATTGAAAAACAAACACAGATGCTGCATAATGTCTGTATAAATGCTTCAGAATTTGTTCTTGCATGTAGCATCCTAAATAGCATCCCAAGTCACAGATACTGCATGCACTTATGTATAAAAGCACAGATGTGTGATCACAGACAGCCTTTAAACTGAGTCAAACAGAAGCTCTGAACTCTCTTGTACAGCCTGGCTTGTTCCTGTCTTGATTTCCACCCATCCTGGTGTTTAGCAGAAGGATGTGTGAGCTCTTGGTAGCTCCTGAACTCTGCTGCCTCTTGGTCTTGCCAGGCTCCTTCCTTTCATCTTCAGGAAATTTAATCATGTTTATAGATAACACCAGAGTACCAAAGCTTGCAAGGCAGGTGACAGGGGCTGTGAATTTACATCACAAGACAGCAGAAGGACATTCTGCATTTCCTGATGGTTTTTGTGTCTATATATCTCAAGTACTTTTCATCTGAAATAGATTCTAACACAACATCACCACAGCTTAAAGCAGCACTTGATTTACAAGCTGTATTCCTGTGATGTGACATCCATCAAGGAAAAAAAAGACATATTTTCTAGGATCAACAGAACAGTTAATAAGAACATAAATTATAACAACATTCATCTAAGCTAACTAATCTATCATGCTAATCTTGAAGCATTAAGTGTAAAATACAACACTTAACAGGCCAAGAATGTCAAACATGCAAACTGATAATCCTTTGAACTGGTCTTGCTATGCCAGACCCAACTCTGCCAGTTTTCCATCAACCATAAAACACAGATAGAAACTTAAATAATTATGGCATGCAGAAAATATTGTATTATTTGTGTGTTGATAGATTATATATTATATTAGCATAGGAATAGGTTTGAGGGATAAAAATTTCTGATGGAAAGAATTCAAATTCAAAACAATTCGTATCTGCTCCAGACTTCTAAATCACTTGCAGCTGGTAAACACTATTACCAGCAGTACAAAGATACCAAAAGGCTTTGTTCTGAGGCACTAAAACCTGCTTTTGTGAGAGAACACATAACCAAGATGATGCAAGAATATGGACTTCAGAAAACAAAGAAAAAGTCAACATTTTCCTTCACAAAGGACAAAATCCTAGAGAAGATATGATGTAGCCCAATACTGTGAAAGAAACTGATTTATTTGTAAATGGTATTTGCCTTCCAGTCTTGCTCTACAATGACACAACTTATCAACTCACATGTATTTCACTTCCCCCTTGATTGGGATGGAAAATTCTCTTCTTGCTTGAGGAAACTCTAGGCTGGAGTAGTGAATCTCAGTCAGTCACAGCTCCCAGCAGTTTGCTGGCTATTTATTGTGTGATTCATACCCAGGCTCTTATCAAATAAGGGTATGAATCAGCACTTGAAGGAAAGACAGAAGGAACATCATTTTAATGATTATTCACTGAAAAGTCAGACTTTATCATGGATAAAACTGCATGAGAAAAAGCCAAACAACCTCCAACAAAATGCTATTACTGGAATAACACTGAAGTCACTGCTGATGAGAAAAGGTTGCTATTCCCCTAAAAGAGGAGTCACTGTCTTAGTCACCAACCTTGGGCCAGACAACTGCATTCAGGTTAAAGGCCAATCCAAACCCATTTGTGAGCCAAGATTTGATCCAGGGAGTCAAAACTTCATCTGCATTGTCTGCAGTGCAAGTTATTAACACTGGAACAGCATAAACCTGGTAATTACTCCTCCATGCAGCCAAAAGAATCCTCCAAGGGCTCAATGTGATGATTTTTTTAGTGCAGGAAGGAGAACAATGAAAGAAGGGCAAGGCTGCTATACTTGGGAAACTACAAGCAAGAAAGCTCCGTGTCTCAGTGATTGACTGGGTTTTTCCATTTTTTGAGGGGGAAGATATAGTGGGGAATTAAATTTCATAAATGCAATAACTTATTTTTAACGATGTTTCTACCTAAAACAATACTGGAGACTTGTGAAACAGCACTGGAGTATCCAAATCATCTGTGGGTTCTGTGCCTCTACATCCCTTTTTTGTCATCCTGGGTTTTTCTCATACATGGTATATGAGGATGCTGCCTCAACACTTTAGCCATATACTCTATTAAAACAGACAAACACACACCCCCCTCCCCAGATAAGTAGCACATGACCTTAATTCTTGTTCCTGTGATTGCTTCCTTGGTAGCACAGGTTCAACTCCAGGAGATATCCAGGAGCTACACACGTTTAAAGCACCATGGCTCCTCTCAGTGAGGCAGTGAACAGATTGAAGGTGTCCTTAACAACTTAGAATCACTGAATGGTTTGGGTTGGAAGGCACTCCCAAAGATCATCCCCTTCCAAACCCCCTGCCATGGCCAAAGGACACCTTCCACTGTCCCAGGTTGCCCAGAGCCCCATCCAACGTGGCCTTGAACACTTCCAGGGATGCAGGAGCATCCACAGTTTCTCTGGGCACCCTGTGCCAAGGCCTCACCACCCTCACATGGAGGAATTTCTTCCAAATCTCTAATCTAACCCTGCCCTCTGTCAGTTTGAAGCCATTCCCCCAGTCCTGTCACTCCATCCCTTGTCAGAAGTCCCTCTCCAGCTCCCTTGTAGCTCCTTTAGTTACTAGGAGGCTTCTTGATACTGCTTCTCTAGATGAGATTTATGGGTGCACTTCAGACAAAAATAGGCTGGACACTGCTTGGTTGCTCACCAAAGCTCCTGAGGCAAAGAGGGAAGCACAACTTCCAGAGATTATTCCAAAGTTCCTCACAGAGCTCATCAGTACAAACCACAGGGACAGACATAGAACCTCCACCACCACCTTCCATTCCAGGTAAATTGAATCCAAGTGTGCATTAGAAGTGGCTGCTGAATTGCACCATCAGGAGGGTAATTGCTCCATCAGGAAAAGTCAAAATGGAGACTTAATAAAATGAGATCTACTATCAGTCAATAGTTTGGAAATTATTCAAATTGCTGGTGTAGAGGAAATAAACAGGCTTTGTGGTCTTCTGATTGAAACATTTTACTACTTTGGGTACATGCAAATTTAGCACAGAGGTATGAAAATGAAAATGGAAGCTTCATTTCATAACTCCAGCCTTTGCAATAACAAATTTAATGCTATTCCCCTCAGATTTATTTAATAATAATGTGATTTTAAGAGGAAGAAACTAAATATTGCTCACGGATAAAAACACTCTGATCACAACTGAATGTTTACTCTAAATGTACCATGCACATATAACACTTTCTTGACAGGCTTTGTTCTTCAACTCTTACACACCATTGCTAACCTTCACCAGTAAAGAAAAAAATAATTAAATACTATAATGAAATTCTTTTCAGATAGTAACTTCACCTCAAAGTTTTCAGAAGGCCTTGAATTGAAGAAGAAATTGAACCAGCTTGGCACATTCTTTGAAGATGATTTAAATTGAAAGGATCACACCACAAGTGTTCTTCTATAACTTTAAGTATTATAAATATTCTTGATTTTTAAATAATTTTTGGGTTTATTTGGGCTTTTTTTCCCTTAAATATACACAAGAATATAAATATACATTAGTGCCTGCCTAGTTAAACAGGAGTATTTCATACAAGGACTGCTGGGGGATGGTTGTGGTTTTAGTGGTGGACCTGTCACTGCTGGGTTTTCCAACCTGAATGTCTCTATGACTCAAGAATTTACTTGTCTGTAAGGGATGTTTACATATTTACATTTAAATTCATAAAGAAATAGTGATGGATACTCACAGCTATGCTAATTGAAGCCTAATTCCCTCTTTCTGTCGTTTCTGATTTTTAAAGCAGAAAGAGCAGAAGATTTTTTATAAAATCCCTTATGGGTTATCATGAAACACATGAGACATTGTGTGGTATTGGGAAGCTCAGGAATTCATGCATTTTCATGTCTGAAGAATAAACAAGTGGAAAATGTAGTAATGAATCAAGACACGTAAGTGAATTATCTCAAAGGTCACTGTATTTATGGTGCTTATTATAAATTAATGAAATATGCTTAATTCTTTCAATTATGACTGCATGATGTCCCACAGCAAAAGCAGCAATCACAAATGTGTGAATAGGATTAAGCCTCCCCATAACTTCCCAAATTAGGCTTGTGTGTGAATACTGTATCAGAGCCAGTTCAGGGCATTTAATACTGCACCAGTACACTTAATTCAACATTACAAAATTCTAGATGAGTTGATAGAATCTATGGGTCTTAACTCAGACCTATTAACTTATCCTTTCTGAAATCATTAGTAAAATGTGGCATTAATAAATGTCTCAGTGCCTCTGCAAACAATAAATGACTCATGATGCTTGCTATCAATTATAACACTGAAGAATACTCTGAATGTGTAATTGTCTTTAAACTTCTTTAACTTTCTTTAATCTGCAAAATTGGTTTACAAATCTACGTGGCCCATTAGGCAAGACAAATAAATAAAACAGGAAAAAAGAAAATATTTTAATCTCTTCTTCCCTCACTCCATCTGGAAGCATGGAAAAGCCAATTCTAAGACTTTACATTGTGCAGGATTCCTCACAGTCTTTAGCAGGTATTTATCACGTGTGATATTTCTGTTCAAGCCATCCATGCATACATTAAGGGAGGTTCATGCTGAAACTATTCAAGTAAACAAGCACAAGTGTTTGCTTAATAAGAAAGGACCTAAAATCCAGAGGAAGTTTCAGCTTAACACAAATACAAAAGAACTCCACGGGAAACCTTTCCCTTACTTGAGACTGGAGTTAAATAACCTAACTAAGAAAATACTCTTACTCCTCAGGTCACTTGACTTAAATATTAAAATCTCACAGTGAAGAGAAATAAATTAATCAATTTCCCCTGATTTAAATAGAAAATAGCCATTTCTTTAAAGAAAACCCACTATACTTGCTATAACTTTTTAAAACTGGAGGTTGTACAGTAAAAATATCTGGTCTAATCCCATAATTTTCTTCCCCAAGACAAAGTATTATATACTGAAACTCCAGAAAAAAGTTCTCAATACACATTAAGTTTGGTCAAGATCACATTTTCTTAAATAAAAAAAAAATATTTGCTTCAAATAATTTTAAAAACAGTCATACCCTTCATCACTAGGTTTGTTACCTCTTTGAAAGAACACTTAATAAAACAAAACATTGGTTATAAATAAAATTACACAGACTTATTTGAATGCTGCACTAACAGTTGCAAAAAAGAAAACATTCCCTGCCTGACCACCAATTAATTTTTTTCTTCTGCTCCACAATGACGCTGAGCAACCAACTATAAATTAGGTTAAGAAAACTGCACATAAGCTTTGTCAGGGATGTCCATTTATGAATCCAAACTAAAGGAAACAGGCTGAACTCTGAGGGAGCTAAAAGGCAATTTAATTGCATATACAAATCCTCTAATCCCAAGGACATGTAATTAGCTACTTTCAAACCTGCACCTCGCTGCTGTCAAAGGAACGCTGCAATGCCCGCTAATTCAAACCATGTCTGAGGGAGTCTCTCAGCTGAAAGAAAATAGAAATAATTACATGTCTGGAAAAATAACCCACTGCATGGAAGGCATCCCAACATTTGCACAAGGCCCTGTGCACGGGGCTGATGCTCTAACACACCTCAGTGATGGCACAGGGGCTGTGATGTCCTGAGGAAGGGGAAGGGATGAGGGGAAGCTGTGTGAGGAGAGGCCGAGGGCACTGGGTCTGCTCAGCCTGGAGAAAAGGAGACTGAGGGGAGACCTCATCACATCCACAGCATCCCTGTGAGGGGAAGAGGAGGGGCAGGCACTGATCTCTGCTCTGTGGTGACAGTGACAGCACCTGAGGGAATGGCCTGAAGTTGTGCCAGGGGAGGTTTAGGTTGGATATCAGGAAAAGCCTCTTCCCCCATAAGGTGGCTGAGCACTGGAACAGGCTCCCCAGGGCAGTGGTGACAGCACCAAGCCTGGCAGAGCTCAGGAAGCATTTGGACAATACTCTCAAGCCAGGAGTTGGACTCAGCAACCGCGTGGGTCCTTTTCTCTGTGATTCTGACATGCACCCATGGTCCTTGCTGAGCCCTCAGCAAGCCGGTCCCATCTCCTGCCCTCCATGTGTCATGCCTGGCACAGAGGACAGATGCTGCATCTATGGTTGACTCACCCTTTTTTTCTTTTTGTAAGAGTGGAATAATACACCTAACCATTATCTGGCTCAACCCATGAGCCCTTTACCTCATCAACAAGGATGCAGGCCAGGGCAGACAGCCACGTACAGTGGGCAAACACCTTGTGGTGCAGCTGCTGTAGAGGCTGTGCCCGTGTCAGTGCCCCTGTCATTCACTCACAGCCCACACCCACGGTAACACACAAAAGGCACAAGTGTCCCTGCCACTCATCTGAAGCTCTCCAGCTAAGCTGAGACAGCCTCAGAAACTGAGAGACAGAGCAAGCTCAAAATCTGACAGATAAGGTTCCTTCAGCCTCGAGCATCACTTTCAGACAAACACTGCTCAGTCTGTGTACCACAGCCTTTTAACAATGACACATCCACGCAAGGATCAGGTAGCGTTACCAGCTAATTACACATCTCCTTATGCTTTAATTAGACATATGCAAATACACCAGACCTGACTGCTGCTAACATGAAAAGCAGAAAGTGCTGTTTGAACTATAGAGTGCCACAGAAAACCTCCGGGTGGGACGTGCTGAAAACGTGGATCTGGTATCAATACAATGATCGATAAACAAAGAAAAGATGGAATGTTTTTTAAATGAGTGATTCTTTTTTCTCCTTCCCATCCATATATATTTTAAGTAGTACCCTGCTCCCACTTCCCATTATCTGGCAAACTATTTAACTGGAAAACAAGTGTGCATTTTATGACCCCCTAGCCTGGCTCTACCCCAAAAGGCAACCCCACAAATCCAACATGAGACCAGACCTGCCTGGGATATTACCAGGCAGCAAATGCCCCACAGCTCTTCCTCCTGTTCCATGTGCTGCCTTTACATGCACAGTCCTGCCATCCCCACACACCCAGTGCTCCCATTAATGGTAAAAGCATTTGTTATTTGGTGTTGATTGATTAACTCTAATGGAAATACTTATACATATCGTGAGAAGAACACGTACCAAAGCTTTTAAAAAAAGATAGAGCAAGGTCCTCTCAGGACACTGTGATGGGAAACAGGCTAAGAGACCTGGTTTGGAAATAAATACACTGATGGCAACCAGAAACTTTTAACAAGTTGTGTGCCCAGACTCTCTAGTTGACATCTCTGTTGTTAAATTGTACCTGGGATTAAGCACTGCTAAATATATTGCCAAATCAAATCAATTAAAAGTGTTGAAAACATAATCTGTAATTTTGTATTACAGTACATTTTATTAGTCCTCTATTGCTCACTTTGGTCTGGTAAGAAACCTTAGGAGTCCCTACCCCATAACTTAAAGGTTTCCTTTATCTGGATTTTGCTTGGAATTCACAAGGCAGCTTGAAATCACTTCTGATAACTTGGCCCAAGTAACTATTCTATACTCACTTACTTCAAAATTAACTTATTATGCAGGACCAGAATTGTTGCTAATTTGATTTTCCACAACTTGCTGCTAATAAAGAAAGGCAAAGAACCCTGTCAGCAATCATGCTGCAACTTAATAACAAAATTGCCCTCTGGTAGAAAGGCAGCAAACAGTATGTACAGATAACTTTCGCTTACAAATCAGAAATTTGGTTTTGAACTAAAAAACTTTGGGTCTTAGCAATGTTAAAATAGTCAATCTACCATTTTAGGTACTGGCAGACATTTTTCTAAACACTGATTATTTGCTGTGGTGTTTCCTGCAGTGCTAAGAGGTCGAGAACACCTGATGCACCCTTTAGAAAAGGATTTTCTATTTATCTATGGCAAATTTTTAATAGAAAGTGACAAGTGGCAAAGCTCATCCACAGTGATGCTCTTTCAACCCACAGCTGTCACACACACTGATTTTCTAATAACTGATAAAACTCAGGGCCAGAAAGACAAACTGGATCATTCAGTCACTGCACAGACCTTCTTATTGACACAAACATGTTACCTAATGATCACTGGAAAATTCCAGTTTTTAAAGCTGCACCATCTCTTCAGCAAACACATTATCCATTCAAACCTAATTTTAGTTAAACCATCCCTGGTGCTGACTTTGAATTGAATACACCGAAACAGCATAAATTTAAACACATGTCTTTTCACTGGCAAATGTAGAAAACAAAAAATGTGGCAGTGTTAGTTTTGGACTCCCCAGCAGCACCACAGCTCAAACTCTCTGCTGGCCGCATCCCAGCCTGTTCCTGCAATGAATCCTTGCACAAGGCTGCCAAGTGTTGCAATCACTGGATCCCAGGGCAAGCCAAAGTGGCTCCTCTCCTGTTGACAGTATTACATTTGACTCCAGGGTCTGGTGGCTATGGGACTCACCTGTAGGCAAGGCAGAAAGTTCTCACAGCAGCTAGAACCCCAGATTTATGTTTGTTTTCCAAGGCTGTATCAAAGAAGAGGCTAATGAAACCCTACTCTGAATGCTGCATCCACATGCTCTTGGGACCACTCTAGCAGGTGTGGGTTCACACCTCACCTTTTGAGGATGGGAGTCCAAAATGGGTTCTCTTGCACCAAGAATAAACACCTAAATCACTAGAGTAGTGACTGGAAATCTCCAACCTCTCATTTTTCACGAAAAATAGTGATTGCATCATCACTTGTTCAGATTTCCAAAATGGAATTAAGGCAATTTATTAAATCAAGAGAGAGATAAATCCTGTTTTCCTCTTTCCTTCACCCCTTGCCCTTCCCCCCTCAACAGATTTTAAAAAACCTGCTTTAATTGATAACCCACAGCACAAATAATTTCAGCTTTCTTCCAAACAAGTACCATTTGTTTTCCATTCTCTAGATAAGAGACACATGCTAGTGTAAAACAATAATAAAGCTGGTAAGTCAGCCTCCATAAGTTATAATACTGGCATAGACCTTTGGAGTGGGATTAATGCCGAAATAAAAAGAAATATGCAGATTTCCCATGGTTTTGCTAATTAATTTGATCCTTTAGCTCAGTGTGGTTCATGATGTGACAATGTGAGTGACCTCTGTGAGTCTAGGATGCATGTGGGAAGTAGATTTGTAAGTTTAACAGCTCCCTTTGGTAACACTTTCAGGTCAAATATTAGATACAGGCAATCCTTTGTGCTAGGAAACACACACTAGTCTAGATGACAAAGCACATGGGTATCAGTAAGAAAGATAAACACACAAGCAAAGCTTTTAGTTGCCTGACAACTGAAATCCCACTGATATTCCAGGGTTAGTCAAACTGAACAAGGGGCAGATCTTCAGCCACAGCTTAAACAACAGCACTACAAAATCAGCTTTGATTTCTCCCTCGGTGGGAATGTAGGAGCAATTTGATGTTGAATGCAATGAGAAGATCCAGAATTCCTGGTGCAGAGAGAAGCTCATTCAGGGACTGACTCAAGTTTGTCTGAAACTGCTCTGTCTTGCTTAGAAGAGAGAACTTACTCCTGACACTCACTGTTAATTAACAGCAACTGCCAATTACAGCAGTGCTAATTTTACAAGTATTAATCTTTCAAAGCCATAATCCTATTGCAATCAAAAATATCCAAGGACAATGTCAAGGCCTGGTTTTCTTACACATTAATGCATGTNAAAAAAAAAAAGAAAAAAGGCACCAAATGCTACTGAGCCCAAAGACAAAAAATGATCCCTCTACATTTCCACTGAAGAGTTACTCTCAGGTAACCATCTTTATTTCATTAAATCAAGTCAGATAATGTATGCTATTATATCTAGAAGAATAGAAGATAAAATTAGTAAGTGAAACCCATTGTTAGAGATTCAATTTTTAAAAAGGCACAGAAAGCATATGAGAATGCTGTGATCCAGGATGAAGGTGAGTAGTAAGAGCATGGCATAACTCAAAGATGTGAATCTAAGGGAAGAAATGAAAAATAGCAACAGAGTTCTTTGTACTGTGGGAACAGCTCAGGCTGAACACAGACCAGGGGATCTGCAGTAACATCACACCAGCTCCTTTGGTTAATGATGCTCTATTTCCAAAGTTAACATCCAGTTACAAATTAAGGCAGTAATGTAATGGAAGTTGCAATTTGAGTTTGGTTTTAGAATGACTATCCTCACAGCACCATCACTACACCACCAATGCAATAACGTTTTGCTGAATAATAAGATTCTCAGTAAGATTAACATATGTTAGACATCTAATTTGTAATTTTTCTCAAGAGCAAATTAATCTGCAGCCAAATTATTTCAAATGACCTTCAAATACAAGCACAGTCAAATTAACTTCTGTCAGACTCCCAACTCCTGTGATCTCCCTTGGACTCACACCTTTTAGTTTGGAAACCCATTTTTCACAGCCTAAATACCAAATATGATGCATCTTACAGTCCAAGGAAGTTACCATGCAAGTTCTGAAAAAGCATTGGCCTCAAACACAAGGCTAGCTAAAAACACAACAAAGGTTGGGTTTCTAACTCAACTAACAACAAGAACTTGCACTACATACACTTCTTTAATTTCTTCAATCCTTTTCCACAACAGAGCACCCAAAAATTTTGCTTCTATCTTAAGGAAGCTTATCAGTTAGCATTTCCTTGGGACAACTTCTGTGTCAGGAGTATTTTTAATATGTTAAATTTAATTTTTTAATACTATGTGTGAAACAAGCGACTCAGTAACAGGGATAAAGAGTAAAACATCCTTACTCCAATTTAATGCTAAGAAGTCCTACAGCTAATGCATGTCAATGTTGTGCACATCAATGTTAACCTAAGCCCTAACAAAGTGAGGGTGTTTAAGAGATTAAAAAGTGCTTATATACTTTTCTTCCCTTTACAAAATAGTTTGACATATGATACACATTCTTCTAAATCAGTACCTGCTCTACTACTACTTAATACATTGAGTTTATAAAAATCTGGGGAAAAGGATGGCATTTTCTGGAAAAAGCTTTCAAGATTCAGACAAGTGCTCATTCCAGCAATGTGCACCTATGTAATTCCCTCCTCCACAAACCTATTAAATTTCGAGCTATTATAAATTCAGTAAACCTCAGTAAAGAAGAACAAAAGCTCCCTGGGAATCTTGACAAAAATTCCCCCAAAAAGGTATGAAGTGGAACAATTACTTTTCTAACTGATGGAGCAGCATGCAAAACCCTTCAAAATTATTGAAAATATTAAGCTATAATAGACCACAACAAAGAGCACATAGGAACCATGTGTTGGCTTAGTTGGCCAGAGCATGGTGCTGGTAACACCAAGGTCATGGGCTTGATCCCAGTTTGGAGCATCCACTGAAGAGCTGGACTTAGTGACCCTTGTGGGTCCCTTCCAACCTGGAATATCCTGTGATTCTAGGATCACACGTTTGCTAGAACAACAGGAACTCTGGTTTGCACACTCCTTTGCAGACTAGAGATTTTTCAGTCCCCACCTGTTTACACTGATTTTTATTCTTCTATTTTAGATAAAATACCAGGCAGGTCCATGCCACAGCTTCCACTCTTGCCCTGCAACCTTTCTCCACCAGGTATTTAGATAAGAGGCACTGTCACTCTAAAACAACTAGGGGGGTTATATATCTAAAAATCAACAAGGGTATATATCTAAAAANCCAAGGCACGGGAGCTGCGCTCCACACAGGGCCTGAGGCAAGGACATCGCCTTACATAGCTCGCCCATTCACTCACTCCGCTCCCAGGGATGTCCTGGGAAGGCTGAGATGGAACAGACACTGGACAGAGCTGGAGAATAAAGTAGATATTTACTGAAAGGCCTCCAGGATCCACCTTGGGTGGGAGAGGAGCCTGACCAGGCTACACCCAAGGTGGACACAAAATGGTCACAAAATAACTGATAAGTCACAAAANAATCAACAATGAGCATACAGGTGATTGCACAACCAGCCAAACTGGATAAAACAGTAATGTTGCTTTTGGACTGCTTGAATATAATTTACATTCATAAAATTCAGTAATTTTTTTCTGTTTTCTTTTTCCTTTTCTTCCCCCTCTTTTCTTTTTCCTTCTTGAAGGCACGATCCTGCTGACACGGGAGCTGTTCCAGCGGGAGCAGCAGAGAGGAGCGCAGGGATTCTGCAGCCCTGCCTCTCACCTCTCACACAGCCCGCACCTCCTGCACCCACCCCGGAGCCTTTCCAGCTCCCGGCAGCAGTGCCAGGAGAGCTATTTACCCAAGGAAACAGCTGCGATAAGGGGACGAAAATAGCCCGAAATGATGGAAAGCATTTTGTCGCTAGACGCGCTGAAAAGAGAGGAAATGAAGCTGTTGGGGCAGCGCTGCGGTGGCTGNCAAAATAACTGATAAGTCACAAAATCTCACACTTCTATAAGTTTTGGTCCATTTGCATATTGGTGTTTAATTGTCCCGTTCCAGCTTCAGGTTGTGAGGTCCCACCCTTCTTGTTCCTCCCTTCAGCCCCACCCTTGGTTGTGCTTTTGGGCCTGAAAGTTGTCCTTGGTGTGCAGCAGGAAAAGGATTTGTTTTGTGTCCCTGCTCTGTGAAGAGAACTAACACTTTATATGAGGCTCAGAACTACATCCCTAGGCAGCACAGGATCTGAAAAACAAGAATCTGGAGGTCAAAATGAACTGCACCTACAGCTACCTCTGGGATGCATGGCAAAACTTGCCCTGTGCATGCTCCGGGCTCCAGTGCAACCCAAGAACTTCATTAGGGAAGCCTGTGCATTTCAAAAACCCATTTGTGGATCTCATGGCTTCTGAGGAAAGACATAAATACTGTCTTAAACTGTTTTTGTTGGCATTCAGGGCCTCTGTGCAGGGGAAGGGACAAAATCAAATCAAAGCCACCTGAGCCCCCACAGTACACAAAGAAAGAAACAGGTGCTTGCCTCACCTGAAATTAAATCTCTTATTTTGCCTATTAAATAGCATCCATGCCCATATCAGGCAATCAAAACATGATTTTTGTCTATTGTTTCTTTGAATATTGACTTTTTAAAGGTTCAGTACCTTCCACAGCAACAAAAAGATCCATTTATTACTGCAGAAGAGAAATAGCAGAGTGCCTCCCTATTCCAAGGGAAAACAGCACAAAATGTAGCAGCTACTGACTGTGAAAGAGGGCAGGTTTAGACTGGATATTAGGAAGAAATTCTTCTTGTCAGGGTGGTGGAGCCTTGGCAGAAGCTGTGGCCAAGGCAAGGCCAGGTTGGATGGGGCTTGAAGAAATCTGGGACAGTGGGAGGCGTCCCTGCTCATGGTATAGGGGTTGGACAAGATAATCTTTGGGGTGCCTTCCAATCCATACCATTCTGTGATAAGATCTTGCTGCTCCTTAATTAACAAGTCTGATTATTTGGGAAAAGAGTTTCTATTTGAGGGACAGCTTTATTAAGCAGATAATTCTAGCCAAAGTCAGTGATAGTTTGGCACTTTTTCTATTCCAAATAACTGCAGTGTGGTTTTTTTCATCCACACCTGAGCTACAGGAGCTGGTCCAGCTGCTCAAGTCAGTGTACACTGCACTGATTTAATGAAGGTTTGCATGATACCTGGAGTAGCTGGGTCCATCAGCAATATGAAGGCAGAAAGACAGTAATTGGGAAATGGAGAGCAGGATACATGACATTTAAATAAACCCATGATTTAGATAGTGCATGTGGTAGGTAAGGGGACATGCTGCTACCATTTCTCCTTTAAAATGAGAAGAAAATATTGGAACATAATCTAAACTAAATTATTTACATCACAATTTAAAATATGACAGAAAGAGCATTCTGTTATGCTGCTGTTGCCTTCCTTTCATCTCTAAAAGCAACTGTACAAGAGATAGTTTTAGAATAGATTTTTTTTTTAAACACACGTGGGTAAGCACGAACAGCAAAAATGTTTGCAATTTTTATTTGCAGTCATTTGAAGTAGTAAAAATTATTTTGGGAAACACTGTGTCCCTTCTGCTACACAGAGACCATGCAAAAGTTTAGACGTTAGATGAATATTGTCTTCAGGAATTTATGAATAGTAGCTGTATTTAAAACAGCTACTACACATGCTATTATAATTTCAAAGTGATTTCCCTGTAATTTTTTCCAAGATGTGGCAGAATTTTAATTACAACTTCTAAGGGATTGATTTGTCCATCACAACAAGTAGGTAATTTGTCTCCCTCCCATTTCAGAGAAATGAGCTCTGAGGCATTCAAGTGTGGGAGCTCCACATCCTACTGAGGGTAGGTAGCTCTGGGATACAATCTCCCCTTAAAAGGCAGGAAATGAGGGGACATTTCACATGTGGTCAAATATATATAAATATATATTTTTAATATGTATATACATACACACACACTCTGTTTACCACTATTAAAACACTTCATCTATTGTCTGGCATGATGCATTGTATGGAGAGACTGTCCAGATGAAAAAGAGTTGCTTTCCTAAGCAGAACTTTATATTGTATAAACATTTCCATATAAAGGACGTACATGGAATTTCCAATGTCTTATTCTAAATGAGGACTGCCCTTAGCCATTGCCTTAACAATGCCCCTAATAATTCAGCTGGGCTCAGCTAAAAACAAAGAAGTCCATGTTCAGACTGGGAAATCCAAGCCCAACATAAAGAGAGGGAAAATCCAAGATTCTGGACTATGGAGCACTGTGGTACCTGTGAGCTGTTACAGCTCTGATACCTGCCAATATCTTCCATAGGTGATTATTCATATACACATATGAATATGAAACTCAGGCCAGGAGCACTGGATTCACAGTAAAAAACTAATAATTTTAGAAAAAGCCTTCAACATGTGCAGTCTGTCCTAGAAGCAATGTGTTACCTTATGAGATAATTTTGAATATTTGAGAAATATTATAAGCACACCCTCAAATCTATGCTATACCCCTTTAAATAAAATAAAGCAAAAATTACAGAACCCATTTCAGATGCTTGAATGCATTTCTTTAAGTGCAATAGAAACCAGGTTGCCACTGCATCAGCATCAAAGTCCAAAATAGATCAAGGAGTGTGGAGGTAATAACGGCAGCAACAGATTCCTTTCCTACTCCTTTCATGGTTAAGTGAAGTTTGTTGCTTTTTTATTTTCTAAGTATGGTTAGGCGCCTCAAGCATGCCTGTTAGGATGGAAAAAGCGTGCAAATCCCAGACCTAGGACCCTGCCAAAAGTCTCTTTAGACAGTCAAGGCAGCCAGAAGTATGCTGAGAGCTTGCCAGAGCCATATTGGGTGGCTAAAATTAAATAAACAGTTAATAAAAAGATTGTGAATCAACCTAAATAAATACAAACTTATAGCTTAACTGCCTTATCTGCTTTATAAAAGAGGATCCAAGGCAGCAAGCAAGACTTTGAAATGCTTTGACACATCCACAAGTTCTGGACAGCAGATTTAAACAGAGGAGTACTTGCTATTATCTCTTTCATAAGACAAGGCTTACATTTGGAATAAAAAAAAATAACCATTGACTGTTCTGACAGGGATTTCTCTTCCTTTAAAACACAAACTCACTCTGCCCCCTGTTGTCAGCAAATTACACCTCAGTCCTAGCAGCAAGAGGCCAACAGTGCCAGAAATACCCAGAATTAGCTAAAACAAAAGGCAGCATGCTGCAAAAGTATTTTAGGAATACATTTCTGCACAGTGAAAAACGTCCCTAAATCATTATTTGCGTGCTTGAGGCAGTTTGTTTTCTCTGCTTGCTATTCTATTATTTTTGGAAAAATATTACCATGAACATCAAGTGTACACAACTGGCTGGTGTTTTTTTGGATATTTAAAAATATGAGCTGTTCTAGGAAGAGGAGAAAAAAATGTTTGAGGAAATAAAAGATGAGTTTTATGACAGTTCAGAAGCCTTTTCCTTTCACTTTACTTCTGAATCCTAATACCGAATAAAGATCAGTGCTGTGAGTTTAGCTGCAAATGCTCTTCTTAGCTGCAATGTGAGTTCACAGTCCAGTTTTGATAGGCAAAATGAAGGCACTGATTTTTCACTGATTTTTTTTCCATATCACAAAATCATGTAAATTCGCTGTGGCCAACCAAAACCAGATGTGCACCCATCAGGATAACTCAGGCTTCTCTTGCCTGCAGAGCTTCTGAGCTACTTAGACCTTCCCTGGTACCTGGGGAAGATGAGGGTAAGTAAGGAGGAAAGAACTTTTGTGTGATCAAAATGATCCAACAGAAAAGGAATAACCAAAATCTTAGATCATGGCATTCCTAATGAACACGTTGAAAAATAAAGGGGCTGATAAAACAAACTCACCAGCGACAGAAATACACATTTCCTACCTCCAAGTACAGTTAACAATAATATTTGCACTCCTGTGTCCTTCTTGGAATAAAATTGTTTAAAGAGGCAGAAGGAATGGCTTAGTGGGCTAATCTCAAGTGAAATACTCCTTAAGTCCACAGGTTTAAATGCCAGTGGGGTCACTTACTTTTCTCCTTTCCAGGACAGAAGAATGTAGCTCAGGGATTGTTGTGGCTTCCAGGTTGTGCAAATGGAAAATGAGACTTTTTATAGCCCACCAGAGCAACAGGTTACAACAGCTTTAGGAATCAGGTATATCTATCCTAAAAATCAACATTTGGCTGTTGCCCCAGAATTTATTTTCCAACTGTGGTCCTTTTTCCCCTCAAGTACCATCCCTTCCCTTAGAAAGCAGTTGCAAGTTATTTATTTTCAGTACTCAAGTTTCATTTTCCACAAATACTTCTAAATTTTGCTGATCTATTATTTTAAAGCCACTGGAATTGCTCACTTGAAATCCAGAACAGGACTAGTATCTTTATACATTTATTTACAAGCATCCTCACTAGCTGTGCTTTGGCAGTGATTTTGATCACCCTATTTTGTTTGCAAAATTGTACCTAGCCAAAAAAAAAACAAAGAAAAAAAAACAAAACAAAACAAAAAAACAACACTGGAGAAGTTAGTGATACCTACTCTCTATTCATCTACAATTATCTGCTTTTAAACACCTTTTTGTGCATCTCAATGTCTCCTAACAGGAGAAATCTAAAGTATCATCAAGAAATACATTATGCCTTTGCCTGCTGTAATAAAGTGACCATAAATATCAAAACTGTAGAATAGTTTGTTGGTATTTATTTCCCCATCCCCAAAAAAAAAAAAACCCTGGCACAAGACTGAGGCCCTGAACACCTTCTAGCTCCCTGACCAGAAAGCAGAGTGGAGATGGATATATAAATTAATGTGTGAGTCCACTGTTTGAATAAGAACTAAGGATTTTCTCCTTTATGCATTTTTATCTAATACACTCTTTTGAAGTGCATATTTAGAAAACATCCACAGCATAACAGGCAAGAGCTCTTCTATAATCCTGCTCTGCCACACAGTTCATTTGTCTGGTTTAAAATACACATACAGCAAACTGTGCTTAATACATCAGCCTTTCTATATAAACCTAATTTTTGGAAGCTACTGCAGAGGATGAGTAGGGCTCAAGAAGGGGGATGATTTAGCAGATACTCCTGATTACATGCAATCTTTAACTACAAAACATCTGAATTACCTTAAAATGTTTATTATGAATCTGGCAAAAAAGCATTGCACAGGTCTTTGTCTGGCTTTTCCTCATTTGGACACTTGGACTACAAACTTGAATGACACCCCCAAAGCAGGAAATGAGAAAGGGACACCTCTAATTTTGTTGCTGTAAACCAATTAGTTGGCCATGTTTGTAGAGGAAAAAGTAAGCTTTAAAACTGTATGACTGGTTGCTATATGGCTTTTCATATTTTGTCTTACACACCCTTCTAATTAAGACCACTACCACTTCTTTAACTTAGTTTAACACAACGCTGCTAAAAGACACAAATCAGGACTTCAACAAGAAATCTGTTTCTGAAACAGCAAAAAGAAAAAAAAAAAAAAAAGGCAAAAAACCCAAAACACCTGAGCAGCAATTTTCCAACACAACTAAGCCAATTTAACAGTTTCCAGAAGCAGGACCTGCACAGCAGCTGCTCCCACAGCATTTCCCAGTTCCTTTTCTGCTGTTTTAACCTCTTGTGCAGGCTCATAACTGGCTTGGACAACAAAACCATCACTACAAGAACTGTCAAGAGCTATTGTTTCCTTCAAGGGAGTGATGGGGATGGCTCCATCCCCTCCTGCCTCCCCCAAAAGGGAAACCCTGGAGCTGTAATGGATGCATACACCTGATTTTATTAGCAGTTCATCAGCTCATCACACAGTCCTAGGATGGTTTGGATGGAAGGGACCTTAAAGACCATCTCATTCCCACCCCTGCCATGGGCAGGGACACCTTCCACTCTCCCAGGTTACTCAGAGCCTCATCCACTTGGCCTTGGACACTTCCAGGGATGCAGGGGCAGCATCTTGACAGGGAACACACAGGAGCCATAATTCAAAATAAGGGAAAAGGCTTTGAGAAAGGAATAAACTAAAATAAAAACTGACTTCAATGCTGGTTCAAAACTACCTGCTATTACATTTTGTGATTTAAGGGTTACAGAAGTCCAGTACAAATTACAATCATTTCAGAAGCCTAAAATCAAGGAATTTCCTTATTGAAAGCTCTGCTTCTGATTAGAAGCATTTTAACCCAATATATGTATTCATTTACTTGTTTAAAACCTTTCCTCAATGTTTTGTGTATATTTTGATACTCTTATTTAAATTTTCTAGCATTAGCTTGCCTGGTAGGTCCTTCAACCTCATTTCTGAGCCACTTCAATATAGAAAACTGGGCTCAGGGTGTGTTTTTGTTCCTGTAGCTGGCAGAGTGAAACCCAGCTCTCCGTGTGTTGCAGAGAGGCCTTTCAGCACACTGTAATTTCCCAACTGCAATTTTCTACAGTATTTATCAAATTAACTCAACAGAATAGCTTTATATGGGAGTCCCAACAGACAGACACAGCCAGGACTTCCATATTCCCTTTCCCCTGCGATGCTATTTGCTTGTCATTAACTCCTGTCCTGGGAATAACACAGAAGGCAGAGGAGGAAATGATGCCTCGTTATTATCCCTCCCACAGCAAGGGGCCAGGAACATTTGTGCTGCTCTTAGCAAACACTGGCTCAGTGCTGCAGGGACAAGGGCTCATCCCAAAGAGGCATCACCAGCCCACATCTGCATAACCACTGCAAAGACTGAGGCAAACCTACAGACACAGGGCCAGACACACAAAAACAACACACAGCAGTTCAGAGAAATTATCATGGTGTTCTAGAGAGACACTGATTCTGTGACTTGGTTAAAAGATCCTCTTTGGAGGTCAACTAAACTAAAACTAAATACAAACAACATATTTCAGAGAGCAGAAAAAAAAAGTTTAATTCTTGAAAGCCCTGAATTCTCTTCCCTTCTTCTAGGTAAAACCAAGTTTTAAGGTGTAACACTATAAATCAGCTGGCTAGCCACAGGTATCAGATTTATACTGCTTGCTTGGCTGTTTTCCCTCCAGTAATCTAGGAGGGTGGAAAAGAAAAAAAAAACCAAAACCAAACCCAAAGTTCAACAGGAATCCTTAAATATCAATCCAGGCTGGATTTAGCTGCCAAGACCTGTTCCTTAGGTTTGACTTCAAAAGGTGATTTCTGGTTGCAAATCAAGTGAGCAATGTGATTCAGCCACCTCTGGAAAAGAAGCACCTGCAAGAGATGAGAGGGCACCATCCACCACAGGTTTTCCTGAAGGAAAAACCTCTTTCCCATGAAGAACAGCTGTTCTTCAAACTTTTAGCTATTCCTCCCCTTTTAACCTCTTTTCACTGGCCCCTGCTGTCCCCAGCAATGAGTTTAACCCAATTTGTCACATTCAAAAACCACAAGCCTGCTCATACAAAGAACTTTGCAGACAGGTAAAACCTCAGGATGGGACAGGCACAGAATCACAGGATGGTTTGGGTTGGAAGGACTTCTAGAGGTCATCCCAACAGCAGGGACATCTTCAGCTGGGATCAGGTTGCTCAGTGTTTCCAAGGATGGGGAATCCACCACCATTCTATGCAGCCTGTGCCAGTGTTTTGGCACCCTCAGTGTGTGACCATGACCACTGTAAGATAATGACAGCCCAGAGCCATTTCCAACCAGGTTTTTGCCCCTAACACTTCACTTGCAGGTCAGGCTCTGCACAGCCACTCCTCTGAGTTGGTTTGGATACATATAAATTTTTATAAGATTTTTAACTCCAGCATTATACAACACCTTTCAATCCAAAGCCACATTAAAAATTCACCTCTGATTGCTGTTCCAAGTCAACATCTACACATTCCAGTTAAAACTCAATTATCTGGGTTTAATCTGCAATTTATAACTTGGAAATCATCTCTGAAGCACCAACAGTGCTCTTTTCTGCCTGCTCATTTTCAATCAGTTAAAGTATTTTTTAAAAGCCAGTATACTGAAACACAGAGGAACAACTCAGAAAATTGGGAGAGACTAGCAAAAGTGGATTATAGCACAATACACATTTTGTTAGTCTTAATGTAAAGCTCTGTAAATTTGATCAGTGTCTCAGTACTTGCAGAATCCAGCAGAGGGCAGGTTCTGCTCTTCTAAACAGTGACAAAATCCTATCGAGGACAGTCTGCTGCCATGCAGATGGAAAATGCCCTCACCTAACAGATCCACCTCAGCAGGCACTGGGAAAAGGTTTATAATTTAAAATCTCCTTTTACAGCTCAATACCCACCTGGAGCTACATTCCAACCGATTTACAAAGCAAACTGCTTAACTAAGACCTGCTTCAATGGGCTTGTGTGTCAAACCAAGCAAGAGCCACAAAGTTACCTGATTCAGCCCTGATACACTGACAAATTATACATTCAAATGTTTATTATAAATACATTCACCCCATATCCCATATATAAATTCTCACCCCATCGAGAATTTTGGGTACAGGATGAAGGATGTACATAACTTCCCTGCCCTGTAAGCTTTAGCAAGAAGGGATCATTTTTGCCAGGTGCCATCACAGCTAAAGCGTTTTTATTAGGTAACTGACATATTTTATATGGAGAGATGCTCTCCAGTTTGATACTCATAGGATGTGCATGGGTGAGGGCAAAGAGAATTAATATTTGAGGAGTATACACCTCTCCTCACAGTCACCTTTAAGGGTCTGTCTAAGGAGGTATTTACAATATTTAATAACTTTTTATATGTTATGACTTGTACTACAATGTGAGGAAAGCAACTACACCAAGAGGGCAACTCCATCCAGCTTATTCAAGTCACCTGTCTCTCACCTTCCCTCTGACACACAGAGCTCACCAGGCTTTGCCTTTATCAACCCATCTGCACATTGAACATCCCAAGAACAGTGCTACTGAGAAAAAGCATCCTGTAGAAAATGCAAAGAAGTTTTACAAATCTGCTGGGTGAAAACTGCCAGTCTAAGTGCTGCTTCTTTGGGTGCCTGGCTTAGTACTTCTTCTGTAATTTCAAACAGATTCATAATTAGTTTGGAAAAAAAAGTTTTGTTAACATGCTTTAGTAAGTATTAGGACACAACTTCCACTAAGAAATAACCTCCATTTGAAATAAATTTGAAGTGTTAAGTATTTGCAAATACCTGCAGAATTACTGAAACACAGCCACGACCAGGGCTGGGGAGAAAGTGGCACACTGTGCTTCAGCAGACAAGTCAGAACAGTCTGAGTTCTGCTTCAAGAAGCCTTGGGAAGCATGCCAGAATAGCCACAATAATTATTTAGAACAAACAAGGCTCTTAGTTTCAATACTGATAATATAACCCTACTGAAGTGGGATAGCCTCTGGGGTCTGCTGCCTTGGAAGAAGAAAAAGCTGAGTCAACCTTCCTGGGCACATTTTCTCCTGAACCAGTGTATTTTAGAAAAAGCAACAGCTCTAATCTGAGATTATGCCTTATGTGCTGCTGACTCCTTTACTCCCATACCTTTGTAACAGCCAAAATGACAGAGATTCAGTATGAGCACCCACAAGAGTGATAAGGAAAAGGGAAAAAAGCCTCCCCTTTCTTAGAGATCACACAGTAAAAACTGTGATACTTTTAAACTAAAACCAGCCTTCATCCACATTATCAAGTGTTAACAGCTACCAAGGAAGTCTATAAATTTATAAGAACCCTACAGCATTAAATAATTCAGTTAGCACTGTCACTGTTTCCCTGTAAAAAAAGAAAACATATATATGCAGTGAAGGCTGCTGTTGGTTGCAGCTGTGTCTCATGTACACGAGAGATTTCTCAAGGGTTTTATGGCAAATGAGCAAGCTGAGGATTCTGCCAAAGGTTGTATTTATCACTTTTGGGTGGGTGGAAAGAGACCTGTCTCTGGATTACCTCATCTTTCCTCATGAATCACAGAGAGCACTGTGTGTCAATAAAAGGCATCAGCACCGTGCAGCATCTAAACCAGCAGAGAAGTGTCAAACATTAGGTGTCCTTCCCCCACTGCACTTCTGTTAATTTTGAAAGGGCAGATGCCAGACAACATTTCAATCAATTTTCAGAGGTTTAACCAAGAATGAAAAGATTAAGAATGCTAAACTATCAACAGCTATAAAGTACAAATTCTCACTGTCACAAGCTCTTCTCACATATTCCATCCATCTGTTTCCTTTCCAGCGTTGCTGCTGGAAAGAACCCTTTTGTCCTGCCCTCAGGCAAAAAAAAAAATTTAAAAATCCAACGTGGGGAAACCTGGTGGTCACTGATCTGTGCCTCCCTGCCATCTGCACCCCCTTCAGCTGCTCAGGGCTCCCCCAAGTTCTCCCTGCCCAACCACCCTGATGATCCCCTTTAGTGGCATCATTAATAATTTACCAGCTGCAAGAGACAAAGAAAACACTCTGGTGACACCACATTGGGGCTGCTAAGATTTCACCAGGGTTGTGAAGCTCAGGGAAATGCCCAGGACATGGAGCTTATGAATTTGGTAAACAGCAAAGAGTGAAAATTCAAAATTAGGCATAGACACAACCTTCTAATTGGCACTATGGGTCAGAGGAAGAGAAATGAGCAGCCAGACCTGAAACAAATACACACTTAGGAGTGTGATATTTTCCCCTGTCACAGCTATCAGGGGAAAATAAATTTACAGGTTATACTTCTTTGAAGCAAATTGCTGTAATATAATTTACTGCTTTGAACCACCTTAGTGCTGGGAATTTAAATGATTCTCAATGAGCATATTGCCTTGTGGTTGTTATTTTGACAAAAAGTCTGTTATATTATTATTTATAACCAATTAGAGCACTAATTACTGTCTTTACTGCTTTGTCAAGTTCTGGAAAATACTGGGTTAAGGAAAGAGAACAAGCTATGGAGATGGAAGTAGTTTTGATCATTTAATTAGGCTGTCTATGAGGGTCTTAGAAACTGCCAGATGACAAACCTGGGAAAGGGAAAATGTGACACTTCAGCTGCAACTGGAAACCACAGACAACACAAATGTTTAGTTTTTAATTACACAGGTTTGGGAGATTGCTACAGGCTACGACCTGCAGATTCCATTAGTTCTCCTGTACCAAGAAGAGTTGGACTCAACTCTTTGTGTGCACCAGGAAAACCTGGAGGAATTGGTTTTGTTTCAGCAGATGGCCCCATTTCCCTCAGAGCAGGGAGCAGATGTCCACACATGGTGTTAGCATGTCTGGCATCCTTGAGCTAGGGGTCTTTAAGACACAGTTATGAAGAACTGTAAGAAAGCTCTTACATTTCTAATATTCACATAGACATACCAGCAAATCCTCCAAGAAAATTAAATTATCCTCTAACCTCTACAGCATCAGATCATCCGGCTCTTGCAGATAAAAGTATTTTGTCAATAAGCAGTTTTCCATGGCTTGCTGCAAAAGAGCAACATTGTGTGAAACTGGCAGGCAATCAAGTCACAGATTCAGCCTGATTTTATTTGATAACACCAAAATCAGTCCCCAGCATGTAAGAATGTAATACCCTCTAAATTACCTGTTCATTGGTGGCATGGATGGAAACAGATAATCCTTCAGATTCCTTCCTGACAAGGTCTTGCAAGAGGTTAGTCAGCTTTTTGAAACAGCCCATTGTGGGAGAGAGTCAGCACAGGATTGCATCGAGATCTTCCTCAGAACACTCCCAAAGTAGCCATGTAGTAAATACCTGCCCTTTAGGATTTTAATGGATTTAGGACTTAAAAACTGTCCTGCAATAGAACATTCAGTGGAGTGCTTAAATCTGAACTGCTCTTGGTAGCAACACCAAACTCTTCTCCTGCTGGACACACACCACTGTCAGTCTTTGGCCACACAGCTTTTTATACAAGGGTTTGGGTTGGAAGGGACCTTTAAAGGTCATCTTGTCCAACCCCCCTGCAATGAGCAGGGACTAAGATCAGGCTGCTCCCTGACCAGCCTAACCTTGAATGTTTGCAGGGATGGGGCATCTACCACCTCTCTGGCTGGTACTTTACCATCTTCATTGCAAAAGAGCATTCTTTTATCTAGTCTGATCTACCCTCTTTCAGTTTAAACCAATATTACCTATTGTCCTACCACCACAGGCCCCATTCAAAAGTCCCCATCTTTCTTATAAGCCCCCTTAAAGTACTGAAAGGCTGCAATAAGTTCTCCTGGAGCTTTTCCTTCTGCAGGTGATCAACCCCAACCTCTCACCCTGTCCTCATATGAGATATCATCCATCTGATCACTTTTTATTCCTGAAGAGTGGCTCTAAGGAACCAGGTAAAACTCTCTCAGGGAGGTTTTAAACAGGTTATTCCTCTCCTGGCTGGCAGAGCATCGGGCCAAGAGAATGATCTTGGCATTGAAGATTTGAGGTCATTAAACATTCACGTTTAAAAAGATGCACCGTACTTTTAATTAAATCTGCCTTCAGCAGGTTCCAGGTAACTTGAAAAATTGACACTACCAATATAAATTAGTCTGGCAGCATCAGCAGCCTGGTTTTGTTCTTTGTACACAATGGATCTGTGTATACTGTTCTACAGATAATTACTATCGGAGTGGTTATTAATAGACAGGTAACCGCCACAAAATTAGTCAGTGATTGTTCCTGTGTGCATCTGTTCTGCCACAAGATGTATTGGTTTTGCATTAAAGTAGCTCAAGAGAAGTAAAATGGAACAGAAATTGCACAGGGAACTCCTTGGCAGGAGATAAGCACAGGAGCTCATATTGACTGCATCGGTTTTCCAAAGCACATTAGCATCAAATGAATGCAGCTGACCTTGAGAGCCTGCAGGAGTCACTGGAAGGAGTCGCTTTAGGCACAAGATTGGGTAAGTGCTGTGTTTCAGCTCAGAAAAAGGCCTGGCCCCCCTTTTATAATTATATTTCTTTTACTTTGTAGCACACCATAAATGGCAAAGCTTTTGATCTGTGCTAACAGTTGGACTCCCTGACCTTAGAGGTATTTTCCAACCTAAACCACTCTGTGATTCTGTGATTCAAGACAAAAGCAGTAATTCCTTCTAGTTTTACTCACAAGGGTTTCTATTTCAGTGACTGAATGCTGCTTCACGCTATTAAGAGTGCATTAAAAGAGAATACCTGTAAAAGGAATATATTCCTGTTTATTGCCTTTTAAAGGTTATTTCTTTGCATTTCCTGAAATTATTGCAAGAGGAGAAATAATTTTAAAAAACTCTTCTAATCGCAGCACACATTTAGATCATCTCCTCTTGCCTCCATCTTTTAGATCCATAAATAAGGACATAAAACACAAAGAGAAAGAGGTGATTGCTGCCATGAATGGAATGAAGGCAAGGAAGCTGGTTTAGCTCATTTCTGGAAGTTCATTTCACAGCTGAATTCCTTTTTATTATTAACTTTTCATTTGGCCATATCTGAAATTGTTTAGATCCACATAAATCTGGGGACTTGATTGCCATTCCAGCTCTCTAACTACCCAGCTGCCTGTGAGACCGGTGGCTGGCTGTGACTTCAGCCTTCAGACATTAATCCTATTCTCCATCAGCTAAAAAGATGTTTAAAAAAATAATAAATCTGTATCTTGCTGTTTTTCATAAGCAGCACGAAGCCACCTTTTTGGTGTGGGCATACTATGTCCTTCTGTGATTAATAAGTATGATGGCTTGTTAATTAGTTGGCTAATCACTTTCCACATCTATCAGCATCATTTCAAAGAGCAAGACATTCATTTGACTACGGACAAAATCAAGGAAGAAAATGTTCATTTGATGTCACAACAAATTCCACTGATTTCAGCATTTTTAACATCGTTTTCTGCCCTTTTTCAAAAAATGAATACTTTGCAAGGACAAAGTAAAGAGGCCTGAAGTCAGTGGAGACACTGTTCTATCAAGGTAACATTTAGATTTCAGATGGATTATATTTTTAATAATTTTTAATACTTTATATTTTTTAAATTATATTAGAGCAAGACTAGCATTTCTATATGGAGAGAAAACATTTTGAGAATTACTAATGCCATAAAATTTATATTTTTTTATATAAAGACAATTTTCTGAGAAGAATGCTAAGCTGCACAGGCATTTTATAAAAGCAGCACGTTCTCCTCTGAGCTCCCTAGCTGACTTTCAGGAGTCAGCCCAAATGGGAAAGATTGTGTCATCTTAGACAGTAAACATTGGCCTTAAGTAAGATACCAGGTGGCTTGGAGCTCAAATCAATGATAGCATCCAATTATTACAAAATAAAATGACCCTCTGAAGAAAATGCCTCCCATGGGCACCACAAATCAGAGGGACATGTTTTCTTCTGGCATGTTCTGCATTTTAAGTCCCTACAAATGTTACTAATAACCTGTCATCCTGCATGAAAATAGATGGTACCTGCTGAAGGCACCCACCAATTCGTGAGTAAGCATATTATGCATGTTCTCTGTGATTTCTCTTCACCATCTGCAAACAGATGACCAAATGGCAGGCTTAATAAATTACTTTCAGTACTACAGCATGGCTGCTTGTTATTTCCATTTACAAGCATGAGGAAGGCTGACAACTCCCCTACATTTCTCTGTATCAGTGAAGTTTTCAGAGTTACAATATATACATTGTGTGCTTAAATTCCCAGGGTACCTAAATGGCACAGGCACGTTTCAGTTTGTCTCTGGTTTCCAGGAAAGTAGGTAATGTATTTTCTCTTCAATAATGTGGTTCTGTCCTCCTTCTGTGGCTGTGAAGTCCCTCTTTGCCATGGCAGTTTTGTAAGTGTATGCTCTACAGAGTTGCTCAAATAGCCTGGAAAGTTTCATGCTTATCTACAAATAGATGAATTCATGCCAAGGTACAACACAAATTAAATGGAGAGGGCATTAAAACTTCGGCAGGAATTTTAAGGTTTGACAGAGGCTGATTGTGGATCAGGTGAGTGAAAAAAATACCACAGGCCACAATTTGAGTTTGTTGGAATATCCAGAGCTAAGGATTGGGGTATCACATCTGTTCTGTGAGTCAACTCAGCTTGCCACTGGTGTAGCTAACAGCTGGCTGGCACTAGGAGGATTTTCCTGATACAGGCTGCAAAGAGCAGGTTTAGAATGTAATATGAAGAGGAGGGGGAAAAAAAAAGAGTTCACTGCTCCTCAAGTTAATACAACTATTAGATTAGTGCAGAAGAAACTTCCTCTTGCTACATGGCACAGCAGCAAAGCCTGGTTTATAGAAAATTTCAGTATCTTGGTTTTACCAATTCTACTCTTACTGTGTCCAAAGGGGAAATTTAATTCCTTAAGGAAATTTAAATCCTTAAGGACTTCCCACTGAAATCAGACTGAGCAAAGAGACAACCTGAATTGATTGCTATTAAAAAGGATTTTTTAAAAAATCATTATTTGGAGATTACCCATGCTTGTTAGTACATTAATACTTTTATTCCCTGACAATAAATAAATCCATTAAATGGCTAACAGAAGTTCTGTGAACCAGTTCCTATTTAGAAAGCAATGTTGCAATTACACTGATACACTTTCTCAGTATGCAGAATCAAGCTAATCTTTTTTGACTCACGAAAACATCAGCCCTTACTGCACATTAAGGCAACAAACACCAGCAGTTCAATGATACAAACAAGTCTTATCTCAGCACCGTTGCCACTGCCACTGGGAATGAATTAATTGCAAGAACAAATTAACCATTTAAGTGACTCAATTTGTGGGTACTGTTCCATTGCTCATTTTGGCACATGGAGCTGCTCAAAGCCAATAAAACACACACAGTAATAAGACAGAGGGAGATTAAAACAAAGCTGGGATGTTTCATTTTTTCCTGCTCAGATACAGGGGCTGGTTTGGGTCTGTTTCTTTTACCAAGCCACTAATGTACAAAACATGCATACACTTCCCTGAATTTTGAATTTCCTCCTGCCCATGCAGTCCCAGCAATGGCTGGGTAATGGGGATGCAGAGGTTAGAATGGGCAGGGAGCACAGCTGCCTACATTCTACTGCAGAACTCTCTATCCAAGTGTGTTGGAGACATCACAGACCATTCTCCTGGCTTTCAGGTGACCCAATTTGCACACATATCAGGCATCAGAGATGCAGGATAAGGAAGTCTGGCTTCATGACTGCCTACTGCCATCATCTCCTGAGAAACCTCCACTGAAAATGTGCCATGTACTCCCCTGCAGGATAAGAATATTTGTACCCGGGGTTTCAGGCACCCAGATACAGTAACGGTGTTTGTAGCCTTGTATGCAGGAACTTGGTGTAACAGAGAGCACAAAGGAAGAAAGGCAAGACCCTCGTGTTCATACATAAAAAACCATCCCACCCTTGTTTCAGGTCTTGTCTGATCAGCCTCTCTTTCAGAATTATTATTATTTCAAACTCCATCCAAAAAAATACCTGCTTCCAACTTAATTTTACACCATTGAACCATAATGAGCCCACACATTCCCACTGAATAGGGTATAAATTATATCATAATACAATGATAAAGTATATCATAATACAATGTATATGTAACTTTCCTTCTGCTTCATGTATGCAATATATAAGGGACTAGCAGCTTGCAGTTCTGCTGTTTTCCCTCCAGGGATCTAAAAATGTTTTATAATGGAGAATTTAACTTCAAAGCACTTCTGTGAATGAGATGCAGCTCTTGATATTTTCCCCTGTTCCATATACAATGAAGCTATAGCAGAGAAAGATTACATCAAAGGTCAGCCAGAAGTTCATTGATGTAGCTGAAAGAGCCCTTCCTACGTGTCCCTCTTGCCTCAAGTGCACAAGGTGTTATGAAGCAATTTTTATTAACCATGGAGCATATTCAGGTAAATGAACCTGATCCCTGAAGGATTTACAGGCCTTAAAGCATTTCAAGCCACGGAGACCTTTTGGCTGGAGTGATTTCTTGCACTCCAAGTGGTGGTATTTGAATTTATGGAAAAGAGCAGAATTAATTTCTACTTCTGTCGTCAGGAAACACGTGCAGAGGAGGCGGGCCCCTCTGCCTACAGCAAAAGGGAGGATGCTTCAACCATGTACCCAGGCAGCTCTGTAGCACCAAAAGGGATAGAAAAGATCATAGAAAATATAATATTAGAGATAGAAAAGAAACTGTAGCACCCTGTTTCAACTGCAATTTTCTTCAGAGGAGGTTTTGGGCTTATGTACTGCAGGAGATGAGAAGCCCCTTAGGTCAGCTAGCCTTAGGGAAAAGAGATGGGTCCCAAAGAAGAGCCTGAAATTTCAGCTCTCTGATACACAGCTATCTAGAACAAGTCAAAGCATATGTCAAAGTATCCCACAACAATCATTATTTTTCATTAAGTTCTTTGACTCCCATGAATTCCCTGTTTATTTGTTGGTTTGATGGGTTTTTTTTCCCCCTGTCATTATCCCTCATTAAAGGAACATTTCCCAAACTGCAGCTCCCTAGAAGCAAAATGTTTGCTCGCTTCTCTCTTGGCTGAAACACATTTCCTGGAGTTTAATAAATAAATAAAAGGCTGAAAATCGATGGTAACAGATGCCATAAAGCACTGATATCCCTCTGCCAGAGTTCCACCATGAGGTCATGCCCCCAGGGATTCACCGACGGATGACCTCAGCTCGCTGGCTTTAATGAACAAGCCACATACGAGCAGGAGAGAGCCACTCACAAGGATGTTGGGATGCTCAGAATCACAAAATTCCTCAAACTGTGTCCAGGCACGTTTCCTTGCATTGCCACAGCACTTGCCTTTCAAATGCCAACAGGGAAGGAAACTCTCTGTGCATCACCAGACCCTGCGATCAAAGCAGTCGCCTCAATCTGAACCATCATTTATTAATAAGGAATAAAGAGAATGCAAATAAACTAATTATAAAACGGGGTGTACAAGAGGCAAATTCCCAAAGTAAAACTTTAAGCAATGTTCAAGTGATTATCCATCTAATTAGGAACACACAGCCAAACAGCAGCAGCTAACATTTAAAACACAGACCCTCTGCACATGTGATGTGGCAGCAGTGCAGGAGTCAAGGGGTGTGTGCTCAGCCTAAAAATAAAAAGCACCTGGACCAGTTTAGACAATTCCATACTATCCACAGAGAACACCAACAGTGGTCACACTGCCCTTGCACTCTCCAGTGTACTCTCCATGGATCCCAACCCATGGGGCATAAAGTCCATTTTTCAGCTCACATCCTTTGGGATGGATCAGATGACATTCTCTGCACTCGTGTATTTTACTCACACTCAAAAATTCATAAAGACATGAAAGAATCTGCTTCCAGAAGCAGCAAAGTCGCTTAAAATAATTGTGTTTTATTGTTACAGAGAATGGAAAGATGTCTCAGAAGTTGATGCAGCTGTACTTTGAGATGCCAGCTGTACTGAATGGTCAGAAGACCACCTAGCTGTGCTATGTGCAGAACAAAGTTTTAGCTACAAGAGCAATGTAGGGCTGACTTACATTAGAGATTTCAACAACTCTTAATTTTTTCCATCTGTAAGTAGAAAGGTTCACTAAGCCAGCTCTTTAAATCCTGCAAACTGCTAAGACTTCAGAAGTATTTTCTTCATTTTGGGTGGCATCCAGTGCACCAGTTCAGTAAACAATACTTATTAATAATAAAGTATTTAATAAACAATAATTCAGTAAATAATATTTATTTTAAAATAAAAAGAATGTCAAACACCAAGTTTTACAGGTTAAATCCCTCTAATTTCAACAGCATTAGTCAGCTGTTAGCCAGGCATGACATGCATTGGGAACATCAGCAGATCACTCTCAATATTCACCAAAGCAGAAAATTTGGAGGGAAAACAAGTCCAGCCACAAATGCTGCCTAATTGATTTGAACTCCACCAACCAGGTGTTGACCAAATGAGATATTAAGGCCTGCATTTTCATTTTAAACACTTTTTTCAGTGTTTAAATGAAACACTGAAAAAGGCAATGGCTCACTCAGTCAGGCTTAGCAACATCAATAGGAGCATACATTGAAAAGCCTACAGCTTAGATAAATTATACTATTGCCTAGTTTAGAGCCACAGAATCATTTGCCAGATTGCAAATGTTATACTATATACAAATGATACATGCAAAAAAAAATTTAATCTTTAAACAGATTAATTTTATGGAAAACACAAACAGTATTTACCATCTTTTAAAACTGTTTGTTGAATTCTTATTTACAAAGACATGATAGGGATCTTCAGGGTTACAGCACACAACAGCTGTCTCTATAGAAAGTGCCAGCCTTGATGTTAACAAGATGATAAATTGACTGATTAGTGTTAAAGTAGTATTAAATTTGGACTGAATTATCTAAGATCCAGACTTAGAGAATTGATAAAAGCTCTTCCTATTGAGTGCAGCTATTGGGCTGGAGGGCGAGGAGAGAAAAGGACAAACAGCAGTGAGGGTGTGTGCAGGACACAGGCCAGCAAAGGCACCCAACTGAGAGCTAAAATAAAGGAAACCCAATGTATCATGGATGGGAAATGCATCCCTATTTACTTCATAAGGACCCAACTGGCTACTGGGAAGTGGAGTTGGGACTCATGGGGTTCCTGTAAAATGCAGCTGGAAGAGACCTGCAATGTGATCACTGCTGATGGCCAAGGTCTCATGGCACCTGAAGGTGCTGAAGTGATGGAAATCAAGGCATTTCTTAAAGCAGGAAAAAGCCAAGACTGGAGATCCTGTGCCCAGTTACTCTTTACCACTGCATTGATGCCACATGCCATGCCTGTGTCCATGAGCTCTACTTTGCAGAGAAAAGCTGCTCTGAGGCAGGACCACCACATTCCCTTCCATAGGCACCAACTCCACCACAACTGCAGACATCAAAATGTGACCAGTGGGAAACAACCTGCTTTATTGAAATTGGACAAGCTACGTAACATTAACATTTATGCTTCGCTTTTAAAACGCCTGCAGTACCATAATTGGCATTATATTTGACATTTGTGACTGACTAGAGTCACATTTACATTAATGACAATACTGTCAAGCCTGTGGTAGAGGTAAGCAGGGATTTTTGTACCTATTTAATGCTTCAATGACACAAAAATAATAAGGGCGCCAACATAGGATAAAATGGTTCAGCTGCCTTATTTTTAATTAAAGCACAGTGCAGCTGACTTCTGTGGAACAATATCCATCTTCCACAATTGCACAGACTCGCTTATTTTACTAGCAAAAATTCCCATTAATTTCAGGCCTCTTGACTCAAACAGATTCATCTCAGATAGTGTGATGGCAATAGATTCCTTTTGCAGCACCCTTCTGCTGGGAGAGACACCATTTTCTTTCTTTCTAAAAAGACAGTGCACGGAACTACACTCCATCAAGTAAATAATTAAGACGAGGAGCATAAACTGAGATTAGAAAAAATACTGTGTGTAAAATTATGTTGTGCCCTGAAATTTGCAGCTTCCTACAGCAGAGGCATAACTCCTGCACAAACAGCTAAGCTGGGCTTCCAAACCTTCACTAAAATCTTTAGCCTTGTTGAGAAGTGATGGAATGAAAAGTATTTGCATAAGCTTGTAACTTGAGCAAGCATAATGTAGGTGAAGCATAGGAATACAAAGCAGTTTTCACCCATAGTCATCCTGAAACACAAAGCTACTTCTTAATTTTAAAAAGAAGACACACGTCCTGAGAAGTCATTTAAGACAACAGAGTGTAGGAAAAAAATACACACGCCTGCTATGTGTTATTAAAAAATTGTCCTCACCTTCGAAAAGCAGCAGTCCCACAAGGCAATCCTGGTGCAGTTGGTGTTGGGAATGGAATGCTAATCCTGGAAGCACAGTGTCTGCATATGAATGAGCCCCTCTTTGGGTCCCTAACAATTAATAATTTTTGATAAATGCCATAAACAGGAGCATTTTACTCAACACTGCTGAAATCAGAAACGTTTCTTCCCATCTTAGCAGTTTATAGAAAGGAATATTATTTGTCTCCCTCATTACAGGCTGGAAATTTTTGAAAGAGTATTTTAAGCTAATGGTGGGTCCTAGTATTTTCCACATCAAAGAAAGAAATCCATTTTGCAACTCCTCACATCACTAGTTTGTGCAAGAATTAGGTTGCTTCTGTCTGGCCATGAAGTAAAATCAATCAGTAGCAACACCAAAGTTCCTTCCTGTGCATTTCACATCACCACCAGAAACACTCCCCAAATGTTGCAATATCTTTCACCTCCTTTCCACTGCAATCCACTCCATCATCCAGGCTGCCCATAAGTAGTAATCTGTTCTGGAGAACTGTAATTGCACAGTGGGAAACTAAATAAACCTGTATCTTATCTGAAAGAAATGGATCTTTTTGTGGGAGGATATAAGAAGTGTCACGTGTATTGTTTGTCACTCTGTTAAAAAAAATACAAAAGGAAGAAGAAAAAGCACGTTACTTTTGTGGGGTTTGGGGAGGCATTGTGTGGACTGATTGGGAGGTTTTTTAGAATAACACTTAGCAAAGATTGACCAAAAAGCCCATAATTTTTCCAAAAAAACCACGCCAGCCAATTCTTTTTCTGGTCAAAATAAAACCCTATTTTTAAAGTTATTAAGTGTTTTGGAAGCCCAACACTGCAGAAAGAATGCTGGCAGATCAATACATACTCTCACTATCAAACTAATCTTCACTGGCTTCTGAATAATTCAGGCTCATTAGACTTCCAAGCTGTCTGGCCTAAAGGTTACGTGAGATGTGCATCAATCTGTCAGAAAGGTGGCAAACATTAATTCATCCCTCTTCCATCCACACACTCTTCTGTTTGTACAGTAATAATGATCATTTCAAAGCCTTTAGTTAAATCAGAATTAGCCTGCAACCCTGTGTGTGAAATATAATGACTATATTAGCTAAAATAAATAAATAAATATTATTTTAAAACAGCATGCATATGGGGAGTAAGGGGAACACAAGCAAAAGACTCATAAATGTTATTTTGTACAGGGCTACAGTGAGGGGTTTTAATTAGGAGAAGTAAGGATATGTTTATAGAAACATTAAGAGAACGGGAACACTGAAGCCTGGTGATACACCACATTCATTCAGGTGCCCACCCCTGAGATGCTGTTTTCTCTAACTTCTGATGATGCTTTCTTCTAACTTCTCCTCTAACTTTCTCATTGTTCATGCAAAAGTTAATTTTCTAACAAGTATCCCCCAAAGAACGAGCTCCCTCTTACAAAACAGAAAAGCTGATGTACAACAAGACAGTGTCACTGCTCATTCTCTCATCATTCTCTCTGAGGAACATTTATAAAAGTTCAAAGACCGTAAAACTGAAAACTGACCTGAAATTTTAAACAACAAATCCCACCTACAGTACTTGTCTCCACAGCAGGTCACAGAGATCAAAGACTTGATACACAGGATTAAATTTTATCACCTCCCAGGCTAGATTCAGTTGATTTACCTCTTGTAAGAAAAAAGGAAGAAAAGACTTAAGCATTTATGGTCAATGAGCAATTGACTGGCTTGAACCAGCAGAAATTACATGACAAAATTCCTTGAACTGGGCTTAGCAGGACATTTATCACTGAAAAATTAGAAATGTCAATTATTTTGGATTAGAAAAGTTCTGGAAACACGGATATAAGGAAGCCCCTAAGTAAGAGAAACACAGGTTTTCAGAGACTGGTCCTGCAGCAATCTCTGTGCCTGTTCATCAGTTTCTTTACAGGGGGTTAATGTGGTTACCACAGCCTCCAAATAGCAAGGAGGATGAGCACCTTACCCATCCTAGTGTGAAATCCTATTTGATACTTAAAAAAATAATAATTTAAAAGAAAAAGTCAATCCTATCTGGAGCAATCTTTAAAAGAGCAGCACTAACCTTGGAAAGCAGAGATCTTGTCTCCAGTGGACAAATCACGCTTCATTTCAAGCTATGATTTGAGCTGAATGCAATAAATCACTTGAAAAATTGACCCTCAGTTTGTTGGTTGCCAAAAGTGAACTGACAGTTTCCTTCAAAGCCAAGCATGCCCTTCCCTGAATGAGGATACCTGTGGTATTTTAGTATCTACTAAGCTCACAGAATAAACCACCAAGGGTCCTGGCCAATTACAAACTTAGTTGATCCAAAATAAGTGCTGGTCTGAAGAATGAAATTAGAAAGGAAAGAGCAAAGTTAACAGCTATTAAGGGCAATAAGGCTTGTACCACATTTCTGCTAAATATTGATGTTTTCAATAGACTCTGTGGCCTCAAACAGCTAAAAGTATTTAAATATTTTCCCTCCTACTGGCCATAAACTGAGCACAGGCCAGAAGACATTTATTTCCATTTGCAAGGTCTCTTCCTCACTGTAGGTGCACATCTTTCTTCTGGCCAACATGCCTCATCTTACACATGTTTGAACCATCTAGCTGAAGCTGTTCATTAAACTGCCTAAATCCAGGCACCATTAAACTGCCTAAATCCAGGCAGTCCAAAAATCCACCACTTCTTCCCCATCCCACCATTTGGGCCATGTTTGGAAAGCATTAAATTCCTTAAGGTGCTTGAGGACCTACCCCTACAACATTTTCTTCCTCCTCTCTGTCTTGTCAAACACATTTGGAATTCCTGCAAGTACAGGGGAAGACTAAAAGGAAGTTTTAGACCTCCAGGTTTCAAGGATATTTCTGCCCCACACAAACATTTTCAAAGACCACTCATGTATTCCAGTGGTTAATTATTTTTCTGTTAACTCCTTTTAATTATGGTCTAGTTGCAGGAATAAACTTCTTTTATTACTACAAGCCTTTAATAATGATATAGGTGAAAGTGGGGTAACATCTCATTAAAACAAACCTTCTCCAACACGCTACTGCAGGACATTTAACATTTTCACCCTCGATGGGAAAGCAAAATTCCATAGGGCAGACCTTTTTCTTTTTAAGTAGGCATTCATATCAGTTTCTGTCAGTCTGTATAACTCCCTGAATAAAGGGCTCAAGTTCTGCATTTCTACTCTTCAGGCTTTACAAGCACTGAGCTTTCCTGCCTTCATACAGCCCCAAACTCTGGGCAAGGCTACGACCCCGAGGCTGAACTGACTCAACCCCATAAACCTTCCTTTCAAAATCCTCTACAGCTGTCTCTTCATTCAAGAAGTACTTTCCAATCCCATTACTACTTAAACCCTTCATAATCCAATCAACCCCGGCAGCATCATGTCAGATCCCTCTGTCAACACTGTAACCCTGTAATATTTCATTTGGGGAAAGCACAGAACTACTTTCCATTTCCAGAATAAACCCTAATTCCTACCCTTGACCCAGATTTGTTCTGGATTCATCTTCATTTAACACAACTCCGTTAGAAAAATCGACTGGGTCTGCCAGGTATCTTTATTTTACATAGGGCAAAGAGAAAAATTAAACTTCTCCAGTTATTTCTAAGGAGACAAAACGTCATTCAGACGAGTAGACTGGCTTGCTTTACACCCTATTTTTGTAGTAGGGTTAAGAAACCACTGTAAGATACATAAAGGAAGTAAACTGAAGCTTTACAATATTTTGATCAAAGTTTCATCATTTCCTCTAGTGATTTTTCTTAATTTGACTTAATTTGACTTAAGTTTACTGAAACTAAATAGAATCATGGAATCATTTAGAGTGGAAAAGAGTTTTAAGATTGAGTCCAATGCTAAAATTACCTCTACTTCTTTCATTTAGTTACTAGAAATCTAGAATGCATTTATTAGCTTTTATTATTTATGTGCTTTCTTTCTAGCTATTAATATTCTTTATGGCAAGAACACCTACTTTAGGGTAGCCCAAGACCAACAGAGAGGTCTAAAAGGCACTCCCTGATCCAAGATATCATGGGGTTTGTAAACCTGGGACATGTTCCTGCTTCCCCTTAGGTTTAGTACTTATCTTCCCTTCAGCTTTAGTACAGGATGATCATATCCATTTATCATCCTTACAGTCCAAAGAGGAACACAATCCTGTAACCATAGAAACATGGATGTTCCTGTGGACATTTTCTGCCTATTATATTTAAAAAAAAGAGAACGGAGCCTTATTTGCTCTTGCCACAACACTGTCACAACCCCAGCTGAAATGGAAAAATCCCATGTTCATTTTAAACCAGTGCAGCAGCTCGCAGCCCCTTTCCTCCCCTATCTTCAGAGATGGAATACAGCATGGCTTGGCCTGGGAACCTTGAACCCTGGGATCTATAAAATTGTCATTTGCCACAATTAATAGCTGAGCAATCAAACAAACTCGACAGCCACTGCCATGTCAGCCACACCCCCATGTGCTGAGCAGGATGGACCAGGAATTCTGTTCCCATCTGGGGCAATTTGCTCCTTTTCCCCCTCCTCTTAAAGAATTGTCTTATTAAATTAAGCAGAGTGCAGCTGTGTAATATTAGTCTTGGTAGAATTAAACCCTATGAGAAACAGTAGGCATGCTTACCATATATTATAACTCTTAGAAAATTAACTCATTAGTCACTGTTTGAAGGTATGTGTTTCTCAATTAACCATGAAAAGCTAGCACTCTTTAAAAAAAAAAATTATACTATCCATGGCTAAGCAGTGAAAGCCAAAACATGCTGACAGAGCCTTCAGTTAGGAGTGATGTGGAAGGAGGTTTAGGGGCTATTAAAAAAAAATAACACATTGAATTAGATCTGAGGACATTAGCAGCAACAGCTGTTCTGTGTGCTGCCAGAAAATGCTTTCACTCACATCCTGAAATATATAGCAACCTAAATACTACAGTCCCTTTAAATCTCTCAAAATTCAAGGTATTGCCTGGGAAAAGACAATGCTTTGCTCCATACACAATTATGCATTTACTATAGTCAGATGCTTGGAAGAATAAAAATCTACCCACCCCACCACCACCACCACCCTCTAGGCAACATAATTTAATAATTGTAAATCAGTAAAGCATTATAAACAACTCCAGGATATACAACACAGGCTTTACTGAGCATAATACTTCAAGGTAATTAAAGAGAACGATTGATGCAAACCTACAGTCACAGATATTTATAAAAAATGGACATTAGTCAATATTAACACAGAAAAAAAAATAGGGAAATTAGGCACAAAGAAGTTAAAAAACTAGAATTATGCAGCTCCTAGAGGAACTTTAATGATGCCTATTTTATGTCGCATGCAATACATCTCACAACGTAGAATATTCCCATAAATTCCTGAATGCATGTGCAACATAGCAATGATAAACTCGCTACCCTTGGATCTCATGAGAGCTGCAGTTCTTCAAATTTTCATTTCAAGCTTTTTCACTACTGCACATTATAACACATAGAAAACGCTTCTCTGTCACTGAGGAACCGTTTAGTCCTTAGAACAAAAGCTGTTTGCTGTAATTCTGCCTTTTTCAACACTGCAAGAAAATTCTTGTACATACTTATTCCCAAAGTGCCTAATCAGTCAATATTAAAAAAAAAAAATCACAAAGGCTTTTTGAAATTAAAATATGAACTACTTATCCATGCTCTGTGAAAGAAAATCTCTCATGTTTCCAGTGACTAGTTCTGGACATTGAGACAAGAGTGAAATTTTATTTCTATTTTATATTTTTGCTCTGCCCATTAGATGCAAACCCTTTGGTGCAAAAACAAACCCAAATTCTGTGTAGTTAATCTAAATTGCTCTATAAAGTTGAACTGTTTTGTGAGCATTTTATGCTCTATATGAAATGGCCACCTACAGACTTCAGGGTAGCTACTTTGCAGGCAGCCAAAGCTTAACAAGCAAATTCTACATGTTTAAAAATGTTTTTGGCTGCCTGTGTAAATTGTCTCCCAGCAGAGAAACAGGTGCCCTTGGTTAACTGAAAAGCAACAGGAACAACATCTAATTAAGATCACAGTGGAGCTGCAAATGCTGTGAAGGGACAAATATTCTTCCAAGTCAAATGCCAATAATTCATGGAACCAAATCTCAACATACACAGAGACCCAAAGAGAAGCAGTTCTGCTTCAGAACAATTATGTCCATGTTTTATTTCCTTCAGAAGGCCAAATAATTGAGTTTTTAGCATTTGGTTTGACACAGGTCATAGTACCATGAATAAAGTGTTTTACAGAGGTGCTGGTAAATGGTTAAGCAGAGCATTGGCAACTTATTGTTCAGAAATTAATGTTGATATAATGCATTTAATATTAGAACTTGTTAAGCAGCCCCAACAAAAATCAAACTAACAGGAATAAGCCACAACCCCATAATCTCAGCTTCTCATCCACCTTACCAAAATCAAGTTCTGCATTACAGCTTGTGTCTCAAACATGCTTCTTGAACAGCTCAGTTCCCTCAAAACTTCCTTATTGCCATAACAGATATCAGGAAGATACAACCAAATGTACTTGAAGGCAAAAAAAAACCCTCTCCAGCCTTATAAATACAAGTCAGGATGTAAATTTATTATCAAGAGCTTCACTAACTGTGAGCAGTTGCACCCCATGAGAGATCACTAACTTCTCCCCCTGGATTTGGGCCAAAATGTTTGCAGCATGATTATTTTCACAGGCTTAAATACAGGGTCTGGGGGTTTGGTTTTGCATTTGTTTGCCTGTTTTTAAACAGCACAAAGTAATTTCCTTTCATGAGCACACAGTGAAGGCATTCTTCACAACATTTCATTTGAGCAACAGCCTCCCCTGAGTAGCTGCTCCCCTTTCTGAACACAGCCAATCTCAGCACAGAGGTTCCCTCCATTGTTTGGAAACAGGATGCCAGAGGATGTAGGAAACACTAATTCCTTACAGAAAGCATGTACACAGCACTGAGAAAAACCCTAAAGCTCAAAACCACGCCGTGACTCTCAGGATGGGACACAGAACTCAAAGCAGGAGAAGGAACTGCACAGAGGAAGAGGGCAGAAGGAAGGAATCCCTGTCCCTTCAGCATTCCCTCTCAAACCCTGGCCATTAAGATCCAAGCTGAGCCAAGGAACTTGTAATGGATTAAATCTAATGCTCTCACCACCATCCAAGTATTGAATTCAAAGCACCAAGGGAGTTACTCCAACTTTTGATAAGACTTTTGCAAGGTTAACACACTCCCTTCCGAAAACATTCTTGATTTCACACTTTAGATTACCTGATCTCAGCTTCCAGGGGTTGATTTCTGTTATAACTTTCCTGCCATTCAGTATTTTCTCACACTGAAGTTCGTAATATACTATAATCAAGCCACCTTTATTTATTCCTTTTGATAGGCAGAACATAAAATCTGTATGTCAAAACAATCCACAACCATCACTTCATCCCAGCACTGACTGAAAACTGAATAGGTTAGATAGAGAAGAACAGATTTTTATCTCTATGTTACACGATAGAGACAACCCCCCCATGTTAGATGCATACCTCAAATCTGAAGGTCTAAATGCTTTGGTCTAAAATGCACATTTCCTCCTTTTTTTTTTTTTCTTTTCTTTTTTTTGTGATCACAGTGAAGCTTTTACCACCTCCTTTGTAAACCTTGACATTTACATAAAATACTTAATAATACTCAAAATTGGGGGTAAAGTGATTTTGACCATATAAATGTACATTCACACCTTGGAACACAAAGGAATATAAGCTGTGTGGGACAAGAACTAGAAACAGCAATATTTTATTTCACTTGTAAGCTTCCCAGCTCCAACTAGGATAAATATAAATCTAGAACTTGGCCTTTTTTTGCCCATTTATACAGGGTGGCATTAAAAAAACGTCTCAGGCTCCAAGGAATGAGATGGAGCTATGAGGACCACCTTTGTGGAATCACTTCTGTGTCCCAGGTGAGGCACACCTGGGAGAGCACAGGAGATGCTGATGGTGGGATCACAGCAACACAGCAAATACTTCATTCACACAGCAGGGTGGGAGACTAAAATCTCACCAAGTCTCCTAACATCAGGAAAGGAGCAAAGGTGATGGGATCAGCACAAAAAACAAATGGACTTGCTGGACTGAGTCCAAAGCAGGACACAAAAATGATCACAGGCTGAGAGAGATGGGGATGTGCAGGAGAGAAGGCTCCAGGGGGAGGGCATACAAGAGAGCCAGGGAAGGACTCTGGACAGCAGCATGAAGTGATAGGACAAGGAATAATGGCTTCAAACTGAGAGAAGGGAGGTATAGATTAGATATTAGGAAGAAATCCTTCCATGTGAGGGTGCTGAGGCCCTGGCACAGGGTGCCCAGAGAAGCTGTGGCTGCCCCTGGATCCCTGGAAGTGTCCAAGGCCAGGCTGGATGGAGCTTGGAGCAACCTGGGAGAGTGGGAAGAGTCCCTGCCCATGGTGGTTGGAACTGGATGATCTTTAAAGTCCCTTCCACCACAAATCCCTCTATGGCTCTATGAAAGTGAATTTTCAGCTTCTACCTCCCCTCCCTGAGCAGAACAGTGACCACCACCAGGGTGGCATCCAGGAATCCCTTTTGCCTAGAGGAGTAAAGAAGGGACAATTCTCTCATCAGAACCACACAGCAGGGGAAAAAGCTAAAATCTGTAGGCAAGGCTGCAGCTGGATACAGCCCAGAATGAAGGCAGAGCCAACAAATCAGGTACTCTTGTGTGTCTGGGCCACCTGGGGCTTGCAGCAGTAGGACAAGGCAGGACAACTCCATGCTTTCCACCACACATCTTGTGATGTTTGGAGGTTTCCATGCTTAAATCCCAGTTCTGGAGTTCTGGGAAAGTTTTAAGTGTGTATATGTGCATTTATGGGTCAAAAAGGGGAGGTCTGTATTTTATTTTATTTTTAAATCTTTCTTTCTATCAGTTTAATGTGAAAGCAGGACAGTAGGGATTTTTGAATGCCTCAGGATTCAGCCTAAGGAGAAACATCTCCTAGACTGGGACTGGGCAGTCAAGTGTAAGCAGAAAACCACCATAATGAAACGTGAAGGGTTTTGCATCCTCCTTGCAGCAAACACAATGCTCATTTACATTCATGTAGTACAAGATATTTCCATCTAAAATTGGCTTTTTCCCTCATTAGAAACCTACAGGGCTTGATTAATTACTGCTAATGAGAATGGATTTCTTTTTCTTAATTTACATGCTACCTGTTCGTTTACTTTCAGATTTATTTTTGATATCAAACCATTCCCCTTGGGAAAATGACCATCATTATCACAGAGTCCTCCCAGGAGCACAAAACAACAGCTGTCACTTTGGGTCACCATAGCAACACTACTGTAACTACATCAGATTTGTTTCAACAGGAGAGAAAAAAATAAATATATATACACACAAGTACATGCAGAGGTGATGATAATAAGAGACTCATAGCACACTTCAGGAAATTCTCATTTCAGTGACCACGTGCTTCTCCCTCCTCCTTTGGCCAAAATAACTCATTAAAGGTCAGTTCATCCCTTGTCACCAGGGATGCAGTTGTCCTGTGGTGCATTCATTTAAAAATAAAACCCTGCCACAGACTGTCAGAAATGCCATCATATCACAGGAGAGCAAATAGGTGAAGTAGTCACACACTGGAGCCTGGGGTTCCCAAGGGATTTGCCCATTTAAGTCCCATTAATGTTAATGGGGAATTATGTGCAGAGTATGAAGACATTTGAGTGAAAATAAAGCTTGTAAGAGCAAACCCACTGTTTTAAGCAAAAATTAAAAGTTTGCCATTATTGTCAGTGGGAGAAAGGTTGGATCACAACTCAGAAAAGGCAGCTAATCAATTTGTATAGAAAGAGAAGCCCAAAAGGTAAATTCTGAAAATCAAACATCTGGCTTTTTTAGTCTTTACTTCTCAACACAAAACACTGCTTTCATTTTTTCCCACCTTTTTCTGCTAGGATATATTTTTCATCTGGAAGAGGGCAAAGTGTTTTACGAATACTGCATTACAGTTCATTAATGAACCAACAGAATGAGCTCTGAATCTTTTTTCTAACATTTCTTCCTGACAGCTTCTGGCCTGATGCCTTTAGTTAGGAAGAGAATAGAGCAGCTTGGGGAGGAGAAGTCTCTGCAAAGATGAAGCTGGCTATGAAAAGCTGTCTTTCCTCAATCCCAGCTGAATGAGGATGAACTCTCCAAAGGCTGCAGGGTGTGCTGGCAGCTCTCAAAAAACAGATTTCTCTTCCTAAGAGAGAAACCCCAGCATCCACAATCATGGGGACCAGGTCTGGGTTTTGATATCCTGTAGCTTTGCCCTGGGATCAGAGGTTCTGTGTCCTGTCCAGCCACAAATATAGGGAAAGATGCATATAAATTGCTTAAAAAAAATCAAAAAAAACACAACTACTTTCACTCCACACTCAGCAGACAGCAACAGATCAGAGTGAAACATCCCCAGGATTTGGTGTTGGGGTTGCAAGGTCTTCACCATCAGCTCTCTGCACCACTGCTTCCAAGACACAGCTGGATCAGCCTCAGAGACAATTAATGAAGCCCTCATTAGAGCTTGTTAGCCAGATCACAGCCAAGAACTAAGCTTGTATGTACTTATTTAAAGCAGAGTTACAGCAGAAGTTGCATGGATAAACCTTCAGCCAGGGTGAGAAATTTCAGCTGTTGTCTCTGGGCTTCCATTGACGTGCAATAATTATGGTTAATAGTTGCTAAAAGGCTTCTAACAAACCTCTCACAGTAATTTATCATAATTAACATAACCTTAGACATGTTTCAAGCTTTTGGTCCTCAGCTCATTATTTATGGGCCTTTCAAAATTGTTCCAGTACATTAATTTTTCTATTTTTAAGCAAATCTATAAGCAGACCGTATCAAGTGCTGAAAGAATTACAGTTCCCAGTTCATAAATGTGGGTAATATACATGGACATTCATAGCTTAGATTTTTTTTTTTAAGCAGTATTGAGTCATTAATTCATGATCTACAGAAATTATTAGATCAAAAAAAAGCCTGCTTTGCAAGAAAGGTGTAACAATGCATACCCAGAAAGGTACAGAATTGGTAGACAGTGGAAAGACTGAAAAAATGTAACAAACATTTAAAATATTTTGCATATAGGTTCACGTTAATAGTATTTTCACATTATTACAGAGAAGAATAATTATGAATGTTGCTCTGTAATACTTCTGAATACTTCTCCAACACCTTCATCCCACTTTATGCTCAAAAATCAGTTACATTACAGAAAAATACATGTAAAGTGGGGTCAGTTTCATTTGGAAAAACAGAAATCAATGTACGGATATTCAAGTAAAAATCAGCAAGATGCAGAAATGTCAGATTCAGATGATTGTAAGTGTGAATTTCTGGGGGATTTTCCACCCCTTTCTTCAATTTAACCAGGCTTATCATTCTAGCATGCAGTATTACATGAAGACACCCAAACTAGGAATGACCAAAAATCAGACCAGTCCAAGACTATCCAGAAACAACCAAATCAGCAAATGACTCTGTGATTAATCTGAACAAATATGATACTGAAAATACAAATTAACTATCTGATTACCTAAAAACCCTGGGTAAATCTTCAGTTGTGTTACAAAAAGTTCTGAATTACATTTATTCACTCAGGACAGAGAAGTCTCTGTAAGGAGGCAGCCAAGTTAGAGGAAACTACAGCAGTGCCCAAATACTCACTGGGGTCAGTCCAGAATAGCTCAGACACCATCCCAAAGCCTGCAGCCAAGGTGAACTCTTAGCAATACTTTGATTAGTAGTGAATGAAGAGAAATGAGTGCCCCACAAGAAGAGCAGTCAGGGATAACCTTTGCTAAGAGGGCAGGAATTGGAGGTCCTGTCTCAGTGAGACCTCTTGCAGCTCCTGTTCCAGCAGCCACATGGCCCCTGGAGGCATCTGCAAACCAGGGGCTAAATCAGGCACTCCAGTTTATCAGCACCCAACAAAACAGAATTAAACTCTTTGTCTTTCCCCCATCACAAAGCATGGGGCAGCTCTGGGAAGGAAAGGCCTGAACTGCTTTGTGAGGCAGACATTTCACCAGGAGATGGCTATTAGCCAGCATATATCTCTGTCACTTTTTAAAGATAATCTGGTTAAACAGCTACATCTTTCCTTCTCATGTTTTTGTTTCCACTATACACATGAAAATTAGCTTAGAGACTAAGCGGGCTAATTTACATTTTTAGGGATATGTTTTATCATTGTGTGCAGATAGGATTTGCAGTCTCTTTGCTGAATGCATTGTGTTAGCAGCCCACTTGCTTTTCTCTACCCAAAGAAAGAAAAAAAAAGAAGAAAAAAAAGGACATTTGCATCATGTGAGCAGGAAATACAGCCCTGCTTTTTGCTGAAAGAAGAAAAGCCTCAAATCATCACCCCTACCTAGTAAAGCCAGGGAAAACTGAGGAATAATAAATGCTGAAAGCAAAATTTCCCCAACACTAATGAAATGCCAGGAGAAAGTACAAACTTTCATTTGTTGGTCACTGCCTTTGAGACTGCACTCTTATGAAAGTGACATGAGTCCCACAAGAAAGAAACACAGCATAATTGTTTTCCCCCCAATGGCAGGTAGTTGTAGGTGTAAATAAAAATGAGTGATTTGCTGAAGGCTCGTTGCCAATCTTGTCACTGGCAGGAGCAATTGTATGAGAATTGTACTTGGTGGTTACCTTCAGGCCAAGCTTTGAAAAGTGGATCTGAGATCTGAAACAGCAAGGCACAAATGTATATTTATCACAACTCAAGGAAAAAAAAAAAGGCAGCTTAAGGATGGGGATAAAACACAAAAACCCTGTCTCAGTTTTATTCCACCATCTTTACTTTAGAAGGAGAAGAATAAGGAAATTACCTCCAATTTACTTAACTGAATAGCTATGACCAAGGAATGTGAAAAGTCTCAAATAGAAGGTGCAAATGGATGCAGGTGTTGTCACCAGTTTTCCAGCACTGTTTATCAAGGGGGGGTTCACTTTCTTTGACCTCCTTTTTTCCTGGAGGAAAACCTGTAGAAACCCTTCCTGATATTCTTGGCATCATTTGCCAGGTTCGGCTCCAGCTCCACCTTGGCCTTCATCAGCCCCTCCTTACACAACCACCCTTTGTCCCTATGCTCTTTCCACATCACCTGTCCTGCTTTCCACTGGGAATTTGCTTCTTTCCCTTTAGTTTGACCAGCAGGTCCCAATTCACCCATGCACACACATAAATGATCAAGCAAAATGCCTGTGCATTCCCACACATCATAAACAGCACAGCCTGATTTATGCTGAATTTACACAACAAAACACAAGCACTGGGAGAGCTGCATCTTTTTGCAGAGGTGAGAAACCAAAAGAATAAGCAGTTTTAGCCATGACTACACACACACATTGGACTGGCATAAAACTGCAATTCTATTTCATGGACATTTTGTAGCACTCCTGCAGGAGTCAATCAAGCCACCAAGACAGGAGTGTTGGGAAGAAGAGAAGCCAGATGGTCCAGGGGCTGAGAGGAAGCTAAAACCTTTCCAGCCTTCAGAATCACAGACTGCTTTGGGTTGGAAGGGACCTTAAAGACCATCCAGTTTCAACCCACTAGACCAGGTTTATCCAAGGCCCACTTAACCTGGCTTTGAACACTTCCAGGGATGGAGCTTCTCTGGACAACCTGTGTCAGGGCCTCATCACCTTTGCAGTAAAGAATTTCTTCCTAATTTCCAAACTAAACCTGCCCTCTTTCATTTTACTGATCTTTGCTGCAAACAAACAGCATCAATGAGAATGCTGCAGTGCTGAGAAATCAATAATTTGTGTTGTAGAGTAATGGGTGAGCACTTTTTAATCCTCCTTTCCACATACCTGTGGAACCACATAAACCCCAGCAGTCTGCCTTTGCCTGCAAACTCTGCATTCAGTGGAGGATCTTGGGCTGACATTCACCCACAACTCCAGACACAAGCCATTAGGGCTATTTATTAAGTTCTGCATCTCAATTAGTCACACTTCATGAGTTCTCACTGTAAGATTAATAAAATAATATCAGGAAGGCAAGAGTTCCATCGTCATAATGATTTAGTACACACACCAGAGATGGAAGTATAAATAATTAAACCTCCCAATCTGAAAGACAAATCTGACAAATCACTTCAACTGCCACCAAAAAGACAATTTCAAGTTCATTTAACATCTAATACCAAAAACACTGACAACAGAATAACACTGTATTGAAATACAAGAAAAATTATTTATTCATGGAGTCTTGATCTTGCACATCAGATGCTGCATTTTAAATATCATTGAGCTATCTCAGACTGGTTCCCCCTGCATTGCTTTTTTCTTTCCATTTACCTAGTGAAATGAAACAACTTATCCACAAAACTCGTAAGTAAAAAAGAAGTTTTCACATATAGCACTTAATTGACCAATTTTGTCTGCTAGTCCTTCTACACCATCCCCTTGCTAACTCCATTTGCTGTCCTGCTGTGAAAATTCAAATAGACTAATAGGCTTCTCTGTCTCTGCCAACACGAGAATTTTGTATTTAAGAGCTTATTTAAATACAATTACTGTATCAGATTCAGTGCTTTTCACTAGGTTATTCAAGGTGTCCTTTGTAAAAAAAGTTAGGAAGGTGATTCAAGTTTAAATGAAGGTTACAGGCTAAGGCGGAAACAAGAAAATATTTTTTCAACAGAATCACAATGAAATATTGACTGAGAATCATAATGAAATATTGACTGATAGAGGGGAAAGAAGGCTTTGTTTAGATTCAAAAACTATGATGTATTTTAATACAGTTCACATTAAAGTCAAGAAAAAACATCATCAAGCAACTTCGCTAACAGAGCTCGTGTTCCTGGAAAATGTTGGGCCAATTAAACTGGCAACATAGCACCAAACACAAATATATGAGGATACACAAAATTTAAAAAGATAGCTGACCTAATTCCAGAAGGTGCAATAGCTAAAACACCCATCAATAAAATTTCAATTACTTGAGAATATCAGCCACAATTCCTGTGACTGCAGGTACAAGACTATTTAATGCTGTTTCCAGCTATTTGTGTCTTGCTTCTCACTGTGTCAAAATTAATTTAAACCATTTATTTCAGGCAACATCCAAAATACAGTTGTCTAATTAGAGGGAAGCACTTCCAGTGCAGGGAAATAAACCCTCTATCCTTCCTAATTTCCAAAAAGGGAGGTAGGAGCTGCAGAGGGAGGGTGGAGGAGAACCTCGGAAGGGTGATGAATACTGGAACACAGCTACAATTTGTGATAACATTTAACCCTCTGCCCTCAATTTAGGCTCTCTAAGACATTAAATGAATACCAATATGTCAATAAAGCAGGACAAACACAAGCCCAGAGAGAACAACAAAACCCCTGCCCCTAACAGCATCCATCCCTCTTTGTCTTCCAGATTACAGGAGAAGCCACAGAATCAGAAGTCTTTAATCCACCAGCGAGAGCTGCTGGGGAAGAGTTAAAGCAGCAGAGCCACCTGCACCTGCAGCTCATCTGCTCTCCCCATGCAGCAGCCCTGCAGGTCACTGCACTTCCAAAAAAAAAAAAAAAGGCAAGAAGGAAAAATCTGTCTGCTAGCCAGTATCTGTCACCACCGCAGCTGTATTACACAGCAGTTGGCACGGATAAAATAATTCCTTGTTAAGGAAGGATTTATAAAATATGCAGGACATTAACTGAACATACACAGCTACTACCTCAGATTATAAATTCATTAACCTGGACACAATCACTGGGTGGAAGGCAGGCCAGACAACCAGTCCAGCCTCTCTTCATTTTTCTGCAGAATTTGCATGATTTGAGACAAGTACAAAGACCATGGTAGCAGAACAGAATTCTCAGGTTAATGCAAATTAAGGGTGCAGTATCAATACACAGAACAGTGTCCAATGCAGTAAAAAACTTCAGTAAAGTGCTGAACTGCCTTAACATCCCCAGGAGTACAATTGCTAACACCTCCAACATCCATTACAGTAACCACTTGGCCTGCAGAACTCCCCAAGGAAGGGTCAGAGCCAAATCTCTTCTTCCAAACATGACTGCTTGAAGCTGCTAAAGCATCTATCACATCTCTGCCCAAATGCTGCTGTGAGATGTCCAGGTCTTCTCAAGAGCTTCTTTCATGCTGCCAGAATCAAGTTTTAGTTTGATTTGTGATGCCGTGGCAGGCCGTGTCTTAGCATCTTCTGCATGGGTGGGTAAGAAATGAGGGAGCACCAGCAGTTGGCCACTGGATTTCAGGGACAGGGAAGAGAGCCACCTTTGTTTGATCCAGGGATCAGCTGAGAAGAGCCCAGCTGGAAAAAATCCCTCTCTTCCAGCCTGCCTTGGACACCTGGACTAAGACAAGACAGCCCTTCTCAGTCAGGCTGAAGGTGGCTCCTGCTTGCAGCCACCAGCCCTGCAGATACTTCTTATCACTCCTTAATTAACAGCAGCAATTTGCTCCTTATCACTCCCAGACCTGCACTAGGTTGGTTTTTTGTTGTTGTTCCTCAGTTTAGGGTTTTTTTTGGTTTGTATTTTTTTTTTTCCTTTCCTTAAGAGCTGACTTGCCCTGACATTGAAGGGCTACATTTTATTCCTCAGCTCCAATTAAAGGCTGCCGAAATCCGTCATGGTCTCGCCTCCCTGCATGAGGAGTCAGCTCTTATCTCTCAGTGGGGGGAAGTGAAAATGGGCTCGGTTGCCTAGAAACCTGAATGAGCATCTTCTAAGTGAAAAGCAACTTCTGGACTGTTAATTCTGGAATGGAGAGTCCAGGCAAGAGGACAGTGCCAGTCACACTCAGCTTTCAACACCCACAGGGTGACCCCTCCCCGGAGAGAACCAAGGGTAAATAAACACTGACTGAAAAGAGTCCAGGGTTGGTTTTTTTAAAATCAGGTATTTGAAGATGGCTGCAAGCAGAGCATCAGCCTCTCCAGGTCAAGGCCATAGGGGTTTGCACAGTCCACACCCACAAAGGCTTGCTCATTCATTTAATCTGGGTGTGGCACCACGGCCACCTATTTGCTGGGAGAGAATCCAAACATGAGCCAAAGGACACATCACTTATCTGGATACACAATAATAACTCATTACAGACAGTATTATCTATTTTGAAACACGTGTTTGTCTGCCTTCAGTGAGAATTAATCACATTGTACCTTATGCAGACATCCAATTTATTTTTAATACAAGAAAAAAATACCCTCCTCTTATCTGTACTACAGTTTTTACCATGCAGGTACTGAATATATGCTTTCTCTTAATTTACAAAGAAACCCAGGATTTGGAGCCTTTCAGGAAAGCTTTCTATGAAATTTAGCATATGTGTTCCCATCTGAAATCTTTTCATTAATGAAAGCAAGTTCTTCAAGGCATTCCTATAAAGTTAATCCAAACTTATACACTGGCCAGGCTGACAGCTATGTAATAGAAGTAAATAATGTCAAAAATATTGGATTGTATTTTAGCTGAATTTTGAGGCTACAAATATTAAAGGCTAAAAACAAGTAGTGCAAGAGAGTGAAGTAACAGGCAAGGACAATGTGGATGAAGAGCATTCAAGGGAAGACCCTAACTAGTCAAGTAGCTGTTGTCAAAATTTGTGGCATGAGGCATCACCAAAATACCAGGTCTGACTGCACTCCCCCATCAAATTTGAGTCAGTGCATTGCCACAGGAATCCCAGTTCACCTGGGAAGCAGAAGGAGAGAGAAAAGAAAGGAAGCCAAGGCCTGTTTCACAGCCCTTGCATCCAGCAACTGCAGGTGAAGCAGATTCTTAAATAAATATATTGAAGTCTAGAATCACTACAGGCCTATAATGTTTGGATTTATTTTGGAGAAAAGCAAATAATCAGCCTCAGTTCATGAAGCTCTGTTGTTTTGGGTCTTGTGGGTTTTTTTTTAATACCTTTCCCTATCTTGCAGAAACACTAAAGATAAATACAGAAAGGGTTCTGCAGTATTCAGATATTAGAGTAAGAGACCAAAACACAGCTAAGGTAAAAATCTTCCATCAGCACAAGAACTTTCCATCCTGCCTGCTCATGTACTTGTTGGGGATTTTTTTTCTTTTAAAATTTCTCTTTCTCCCTCATCCTTTCCTCAATGTCTTCATTCTAACATTTTTCTTGCTACAACAGACTCAATAACACACATATAACTAAAGAAACCAACCTGGTTTTGCTCCCTTCCCTGGCCTCCAGCACTAGAAACAAGATCTAACATCACGTGCCACTAAATCACTGACCTCTGCCTTTTGCAGCTGATGAAAGCTTAGATCATGGCAAACTCAGTCTGTGGTAATAACTTCTCCTAGGACAAATATTTTATGTGCCATTTATCCTCAAAACCAGCAAGCACCAGGCAAGAAGCCTGGTATTAACCACTACCATCAGCACTCTGACAAAACAGACAAAATACAATAAAGCTTATAAGCACAGACCCCATTCTGATATTTATTTTGCATTCTGCTATCCCTGTCTTAAACTGGACTTGGAAGTGGTTTGGGTTGGAAGGGAGCACGGAGATGACCTCGTTCCAACCCCCTGCCATGAGCAGGGACACCTTCCACCAGACCAGGCTGCTCCAAGGCCCTGGAGTGGACTTGAACAGTTCCAGGGACAGAACATCCACAACCCCAATTTATATCTGATTGAAAACAACACTCTTGATGTGCCAGGTCATACAGGGAAGGCAATAAACTCTTCCCTGTGCCCTCACTCCACGTGGGCAGAGATAAAACAAAACCCACTGAGTGCTGCCTGGACTATGTATCCTCTACACTGCAGAGCAAAAAAATTCCTTCTTCCTCTTCCCTTCTTCCCTCCAACTTCTGATGGCTGCTTGAAAAGAGCTGCTTGAAAAGAGCAGTACATCCCAGGCTGGCTCCCAGGCTCCAGTCCCAGCTGCAGGCAGGCAATTCCCAGGCTGCTCCCCGGAGACGGAATTATCAGCGCCTGGGCAGCCAAGGTGGGGAGCACCAGGCAAGGGGACTGGGAAGGCAAGGAAGGAGAAATCAAATGAAAAATATCGCAGCAGCTGGTCAGTGAGACTCGATTTTCAAGTCTAATCTCAGTTTGTGCAGTCAATGGGGGAGAAATGGCACAATTTGCATGACAACAGCCAAGGGAACTGAATAGTGGCAAATCAATTCTCTGCGAAAGAAGATAAAGCAGAATATACCTAATATATTAGCAGCAAGGTAGGATTCAATTCCCATCGTGTCTGATGATATTGATTAAAACTGACACTTTTTTATTATTATTATTCCTCTTCCACTTAGGACATGGAAACAACTGAGCCATATAACACTGCAGTTGTTTTACACAAATGGAAACACACTTGGCCACGGAAGAAAATAATGTGAAGTCCACATCCATTAGGAGTAACAGCCCTAGAAATATCAGGGCTGGCTGTTTTAGCATGTTACAAAGACACGTGCTCACTTAGGTTCAAGGAGAGATTTGGTGACTTTAATTTGTATCCAACAGGAGAGATGTAAATAGCATAGCTAAAAGGAAGCATTAGGTTTTATTTATGGATGAGTTTAAAATAATCAGCAAGCACAATATCTCTGACTTCCTTCCAACTTATTTAGAGATCTGACTATCAGTGTTGACTTGCTTTTGAATTTAAAATAACCTTCACAGTCACTACTGGGTTGAATAGAAAAATTTCCTGACAATATACATTTGTCTATAGTTAAAGCCAATTCTTTCTAACTCGAACAAAATCCTCCTTTCCCGTTTCTTGGTCACCAGTGTTATTATCTCAGTTAATAATCTCATTTTTAAAGATGCTATTACAGCTGAATGAGAATTGCTGGTCTGACAAGAGAAGCACATGCAATATGTGGGAAAAAAAAAAAAAAGGAAGTAGCTCCCAGTGATGCTGGCATCTAAGCAAAAGGAAAAAAATAAAAACCACAAGTTTGGATGCTGAGAAGTCCACATTACCCTTGACTGAAAAATCTGCTACAAAATTTACTTTCTGATTTCAAAAAATTAAATATTTTGTGTGTGTGTGGTTTTGACTGCAGTGCATGTCATCACAGAGAACAGACACAAAGACTGTCAAAAATCTCAGCCAGTCTTGCTGATGTCACTGATCTGTTCTGCATAGCACTTGAAAAGGACAGTAAACACAGCTGAATCTTGTCAATACCAAAACTTTTGACTTTATTACCATCTAAAAGAGATACCCCCTCAGTCCCACCTTCCCCCAGCACAGATATAAAAGTGTTTCCCTGCAAAACAGAAAAGAGCCAGAAGCTTTCCTCAGTGCCTCCTTGAATACTAAACACCTCACTTGGTCTACAGGCAGATCTTGTCCTTGCACTCCAAGATAATGATCTGATGTGCCAGGAAAGGCAGACTGCTGCAGCTCCTGGGGTTGGGATGTCCCAAGGGATGCTGCAGGGCACCTGGAGGAGATGGGGGCTCACATGGGTCCCACTCCTGCCCTACAGCCACCAGGGAACAGACAGGCACCACCCTGCCCTTGCACACCCTCCGAAATGTGTCCTGGAGAACACTGGGTTTGCTATCTGCTGTGCATGCATTAAGGATTCCAGACACATACATGTCCAGACCTGCCCTATAATAACATTTCTTTCAACGGGCAGCAGCCTTACATTAATATATATTAGTTTCTGTAACTAAGTCGAGTAGAGATGTAAGTGACATTTGCTCCCTGAAGTGAAATTACACATTTATATACATCCTATCTGTTTTCCCATCTCATTTTTTCACAACAGTTCAGCTGTCACATTCTCTATTTTCACTCCAGAATGAAAGGAAACAGATCTTCTGGGTTTAACAATGAGAAAGAAAAAAAAAAAACCAAAAGCCCAAGAACAAGCCAATGTCAGTAGCAGGGCACTGAGCCCAGTTTATGGATCAGGAAGTCCAGGCACAAGAGTGTTCTGCACAAAATGGATTGTGCTTTTCCAGTTTGCTTCTGATAGCTCCTCAATCCTTCACTAAGTTACCCTGCAGGAAAATGGGTGGTAATATACCAAGATTTTATCTTCTTTGTTTGTTTTACAACTGAAAAATAGAAGGCCTAAATTTTGAGTAATATTCTCATGTAATTCTGCCACCTCATAGCTACACTAAATTCAAAAGCAGCTTGGAATCCAGATTTCATAAAGTCTGATATTCCTACTGTTTTGGTCTTGATTGGTGACTTTTTAAAATGAAATCCCAGCACTCTGCTGTATAGGACAGTAGCATCCCACTACATCTCCACCAAACAACTACAATCCATAAGAGGAAACACAAAATACTCCTGATTTTCTTTGCACTTATATCAGTTGGAATGAAAAAACAACATTTCTAATGTCATTAAGATATGGTGATGAGTAAACCAACCTGAACAAAGGGAATTAATTCTTTGGATGGCTTTTTGTGTTCACACAATCTGGATGAATAATTTATAGGGAAAATTCCTAAGTTACCAAGAATGGATTTTAGTTTATCCCCAAGTCTGGAGATAACACCAACACAGTTTATATTTGAACTATTAGGAGTTCCTAAATTAAAAGTATTGATTATTATGAGCGATAAAAATTTAACCAAATGTCTTAATTCAATTGGAACACCACATGGGGTTCTTATCCCTCAGGATGGATGACCTCAACTTTGAGCTTAGAGAATCACAGAATATTCAGAGTTGGAAGGGACCCAGCAGGATCACCAAGTCCAGCTCGTGAATGAGTGACACATCCAAGGGTGAAGTTCACATCCCTGGTGTTATTTATTTAGTTATTCAGTACCATGCTCTGACCAGCTGAGGCAATCTCAGAAATCCCCCTAATCTTATCATCATCTTCAGAATCCAACCACGCTTCCCTCTCATGCCCACCCTAAACCTCACCTGGTCCCTCCCTTTGCACACTGCAGTTTGTGCCCATCAGCAGAGAGAACAACACCAGTTATTTTATCTTCCTTTTCTTCACTGGGGCAGCAAGGAAGGAGGATTTAACTTGCCAAAGTTGCTGAGAAGAGTTAAACACAACATCATACTATGCTAATGATGTCTTTATGTTTCATGTTTTTCAGATTCTCTCCTGCCTAGGGGTGCAGTTCTGAGCCTCACAGTCAGTGTCACTCAGCTCTGCACAGAGCAGGGACACAAAACAAATCCTTTTCCTGCTGCACACCAAGGACAACTTTCAGGCCCAAAAGCACAAACAAGGGTGGGGCTGAAGTGAGGAACAAAAAGGATGGGACCTCACAACCTGAAGCTGGAATGGGACAATTAAACCCCAATGTGCAAATGGACCAAAACTTATAAAAATGTGAGACCTCGTGACTGTTTGTCCATTTTGTGACCATTTTGTGTCCACCCTGGGTGTAGCCCTGGCCAGGCTCTTGTCCTGCCCAAGGTGTACCCTAAAGGCCTTTCAATAAATCCCTGCTTTATTCTCCAGCCCTGTCCAGTCTCTGTTCCAGGTCAGCCTTCCCAAGGCATCACTAACACCACTTTTGCCTTTCTTCAAAGTTAGCTATGCCATCACCACTCCCTCTGTAGGGATCATAGGCACCCCAGTCCTGAGTCAGATCACCTTTCTCACCTAACTAATGAAAGAACTGGAAATTAATTGGAAAAAACTACATACATGGCTACATCATTGATCTGAGTTACTTTAAAGCCACTGAAGATCAAAGAGGGAAAGGTAAAACTCTTTGATCAGTTTGCAAAAGGGGCAGGACTGTTCTGGCAGACAGCAAGACCTGGCTTTAGTAACTCACACCAGTGAGTAAACTGCACTGCTAGCTCTTAGCACAGCTTTGCTTTCCTCTGATCCTCCTGCAGCCTTTTTTACTCTGCATCTAGCATGGTATGAACAGTGTAACATAACCTCAAGCAATATGTATAATTCCATATGGTACAGATCCAAACAGGAGTGAGGAAATTTCCTCAAACTCTACTCCTGAAAAATATTCATGCCCTTACCATCCTTCATTCTTACCAGAGGCATAAGCATGTGATTGATTAAAACACAATGATTTCTGGATGGGTAATTAAGCAGGCACATAACAAAGGTGCAAATAAAGGAAAATTTCAAATAATAATACAATTTTTTTAAAAAAATCTATATTATTTCAATGTTTGTTCAAAGATATGCTTCCGTTCATGACATTTATACTGATGTCTCAAGATTGGCTATGAAGGTACATTCTGGATTACTTCTGCAGCACCCTACCTCCTATGAATTAGCAGGACTTTAAATTATTTTAGGTTTAAATGAATGGAGGCACTCCATCACAAATGCCATGGTTTGCAGGATGCTTTGTTGTCACGACTCATTTTATTACTGGTGTGTTAGCAGCAAACTGTTCTTCCAAGAAATCAACTTTATCACTTCAAAGACTGGCACTATACTTAGGAACTCAATAAAGTGAGAATAATTCCTTTCTATTGTGATCAACCAACCAAGATACTAATAGCAAGAGCCATAAGAGACTGGAAAATTTCCTCACATACAGAATTTCAAAATATATGCATACATCATATTAACATGCACGCCTCAACCTCTCATGAACTACATCAAAAAGAACAGTTCAGATTAACATGAAGCTACAGTTCCAAGTAACATATTACAGCTCATTTTAAAAAGTGTTTGTGAAGATTTAGAGATAATTAACTAATTCAATCAGTTCTGCTCCTGGGTCTTAAATATAACAGTGAGATTAATATATTGCCCCAAAGAGTTAAATTCTCACCAGATGAAATCCAGTGCAGTTAAATCTCTTTCTGATTGAAGAGGGAAGAAAGAGTCAACTCCCTTGTAGCTGATGGAGTTAAACTGGAGTAAAAGAAAGTGAAATGAAGCCCACTTCCTTTGTGTTTGTGCAGGTACAACAGTCTTCATCACCCTAACACTAGCAGAAGACATTCAAGTGCCCTGCTCCTGGGAAAATCAGGAAAAAGTCAGGGAAATCTCCTGTAAATCAGTCTCCAAAGATGAAGAAGACTACAGCCATTAAATGGATGGGGAAACAAGGAAAGAAGACCAATGCAGAATAATTCCAGGCCACCTTGACTCCTTTCATACCTTTGATTTGTAAAATTAAAACCCTTCCAGCAGGAGGTGTGAAGGAGGGACCAAAACCTGACTACAGCTATTCCCCTCACACCAGGAGAGGCAGGGGCTGTGACAGCCCAGGACATTTAAAGAGGGTCCAGGACCCTACTCCCAATCCACTGCTCAGCACATTAAAGAGAACATCAGCCTTGTTCAACAGCTCCAGAGTGCTTTGAGCAGCACAATCAGCAACAGCACAGCACAGGCTGGACTTTGGAGAATATGGAGTTATGCAGCTGCTTCTTCCACTGCCTATGAACTTCTTCATCACATTTTCATAAAAACCTGCTCCAGATTCCTGCCATTCTAGCCAGGGGAAACTGAATGTATTCTGGAGAAATAATCCTGACCTGGCTAAAAAAAAAAATAATTTCATTTTACATCATTTAGTGACACTGGAACAGCTGACAAAGGGAGCTCTCTGAGGAGGACAAGTGGATGTTCTACTGCAGCTGCAGCGAGCAGCAGGCTGGGGCTGTCTGCAGGGAAGAAAATACTGAGGAATAATGTGAAAAACCAGAGCAATAGATAGGAAGGAAAAAAAAAAAAAGAATCTATCCTTTATAGCAATCCTTCAGCATAAGTCAGGGACTTACCTAGAAATACTCCTGCCAGATTAGTTGCTGCAATACCCTGAGCACCAGCTTCCAGAATGGCTGGTTCACTGAATACATTTACAACGAATAATAATCAACTTCTCAGCTTCTTATGACTGGGTTTTTTATGCCTTAATCCTGTATCACATGAATTCAAACATATTTTTACTGTTAAAGTGGCTTAAATGTGAGGATCACATGCAAACATGAGCAACACAGATATAAGAAGTGATCCTGATGGCAGGTTTGAGCAGGTGAAATATTAGTAAGTGATACCACTGAAAAGTGCAAAAGCATTCTATTATACTGCTGGGCTCCTTCAATCCCACTGGAAACTCTAATGAAAACTGGGCTTTTGTTTTGTTTTTGTTTTCAGCCTCACAATACAAGAAACCACACTTCCAAAGTCTTCCCTCAATTCAGAAGCATTATGCTAGTTCCCCTTTTAAATTCTAAGTGTCTTCATGGTTCTGGCTGAGCTTATTTCACTGAAGGATTTTTTTGAGCAACAAACCAGGCAGACAAGTAAAAGCAGAAAGTTAAAAGAATCAAAGCTTTAAAGGAGTCAAAGAGCAGTCCTGGTGAATCTGCAATTTTCTGGTGCATCATTCTGCATCAGATGAGTAATCCATCGTTTGGGATGGCTTCCAAGAATGGACCATCTGCTCCCAGCATGACTACGCTCCTGGAAGCTGCACAGAATCTTTCACCTTCTCAACAGCTCTGGAGAGATATAATAATAAGGGTTCTAGAAAGAACAAAGCCAATAAATTGTAAGCTGCTTTGCCTGAAATTCTATCTCTTCACAGGTTCAGTACATCTAACTTGCATTAGTGGCCTTCTGCCACACATAAGTGGCATTTGACACAGAGAAAACAAATTATACTGACTGGAGAGAATGGGATTTTTAGCCATGAGATCACAAGGCTAAAACAATAAAATCACACATAAGTGATTGAGGGAATTTGCATATGTACAGTTTCTGAATCCTTCCTAATTTCACGCACATGGCCTGTCACAAACGCCTCAAAGAACAGCAAGGCAACCACAGAATGAAAAATCCCCACATTTATCCCCTGCCCTGGGTGCAAGGAAGGCTACAGGACAAAAGCCCCTAACCTTAAAACTCCTGCAAGGCAGCTCCATGGAATGGGCCAGATCTCAAAGAGGAAAACAAACAAGCCAGCCAGTTCTTATAAACTGTCCTGCACTGTCAAATTCAGGCAGCTGGCTAAAGATGCAGGAAACCAAATTCCCATATCAACAAATAAAGGAGGTGATGCTGCTCCCATAACCCTGGCCACAGCTCCACACCCTCCCCTCTCTGCCAGCACCAGCATCCACCTGACATCAAAGTAGCCAAGCTTAAGAAGCTAAACAAGGATTCAGGTGCTCACTCAAGAGGAAAAAACCCTCATGGAGGAGTCTCTAGCCAGGGGGAAAAAGATCAATTCCAACATTTTTGTTAGCAGCTTCCAGCAGGTCAGTTCATCTGTATTTTAAGAATACACCTAAGAGCTGACTCTTACACAGCTGAATGTTGCACACAAGGATTTTAGCAGCCTGTGGGGCAAGGAAAACTATGGGATCAAGTAGTTGAAGAGGAGAAGGCTCAAGTGCCCTCTTTGGTATTAAGTCTTATATCCACTGCCCTTATTGCTTCACCTAAAGACCAGCTGGGTTTGAGACCCACTGAACAGGTGGATCTCACATCACCAGAGCAGCAAGGAAGTGGGCTGCCAGAAAGCATCTAACTAAGCTATTAACAGAGGGTTTTCTAGAAGAGGCCAAACTGTTTCCTAAACCAGCAGAAATGGCTTTGGGTGTCAGTGTTCCAGAAGGAGAGAAAGAACAATCCACACTTGTGAAGTGTGCCCTTGAGCATGCAGTCAGAAAGCCAAAGGCAATGCCCGTGCTTTGCTCACGTTTTGCAAGTTCAAAGTTGAACACAAGACCACTGGAACAAAACAGAGAAGAAAACATGCAAGATCAGCTGCCTTTTCATCAAGTCACACAAAGCTCATACAGGGTGTTCTTAATTACTTCAGCTACAGCTGTAAAGGCTGAGGATGAATTTGCAACATCCCCCTTCTCTTGCTAAAGGCAACAGCTCTCACACTTCAGGGCTGGAGGACCCAAGGCAGGTGAAGCTGCCAGCCAGGGCCCCATCCAGCCCCTGCTCTGCTCCTGGCTGTTGACACAAACCTCCTGCTCTACAGCTCCAGGCAAAATAACTGGAAATGGTTTCTTCCACAGCCAGAGTGGAAGTTTGTATCCTCTGGACTACAATGCAATGAAGACAAATAATACATCATTTCCAGAAGAGGATTCTCATAACTTTGCTGAAGTTACAGGGGTAGGAGATGCCACTGCTGCCAAAGGGAGAAGGGAAGCAGAAGAGCACACCACAGGGTGGAGTAAGGACATGGGTCGGAAAAGGAGCTCCAGCTGCAGGAATCTGGGATGTAAGGATGAAAAGACAAGGGCAGTGGCAGAGTAAGGGCAAGATGTGCTCTAGGACAGACATCCAGCTACTGCAGAAATGGAGTGGAAGAGAAGGGAGAAAGCACTGAATTATCCATGTATGAAATCAGGTGCTGAAGCAGCAGGAATATGTGCATAGGTGGGGTTTAGAGCTGGGATTAAGAGTGAAGATGGAGAAAAAATACAGCCATTATTTTTAGGGAGTTTAACAGAATCTTACAGGACATTTCTTCTTTGGCTCTTGTGTCACAAACAGAAAAAAGGAGCTGGTGCCCTTTGTGCTTTCACAGTGCTTCAGTCAGGACAGCATTTCTCCTGAGCAGCCACAGCAGTGTCACTCAGTGTCCAGCTCCAAGGATCCTAAAGATCCTTGGTAAAATCCTTGCTACCAGTCCTTGTTCCAAATCATTGGTTATTGTACATCTCAAGTATCATTCAATACTCTTGCAAAATCCAGTATTTTAAGTGTTAAAGGAAAAAAAAAAGGAATCATTTGACATGAGAGAGGGAAAATTCAACACAGGCTGCTCATCACTCTCCTTTACCCTCTTTCACAGTCACTTCCAAGGAGCAGATTTGGAGCTGCCAGATAAATTTCTCTGCTGGCAGGAGAACAGGCCACCAGACTCCCCAGGTCCCAGCTGCTCCTCCCCTATTGCTGTCAGGGCTCCCATTGGAGGCAACTCATCCTGCCCTGATTACAGCATTGCCTACAAAAGTCTTATACCAGCCCCAGTCTGCCAAATTCTAAGACCTGCTCTTGGTTTGTAGCAAAGTAAGTGAGAGGAGGAGGGAGTTAAGTGCTGAAGAAAAAAGCAAAATAATGAGGGGATGGTGAAATAAGAGAAATACTCAGTTCTTGAGCTGCAGGACTATCTTTCATACCTATAAGCATTGACTCAAAAAGATAAACTCATTATCCTAGGAATCTAGAATACCTATTTTCCATTTGAAAAAAATGCTCTGGTGTCTTAAAAACAAATGTGTTCCATTCTTGGATTAATCTCAAGCTACAAGGATTAGCTTATCACAGAATTAGGCATGATCCACGTACACTGCATCACTTCAAAAGAGCAGCAGAAGACAAAAAGGACATAATAAATATGCAGAAACCCTGTTTACTGTTAAGAGCAATCATCTTATCTGCCCTTCCTTTTGTTATATATAATATTAACACTCATTCTTTGTGCTCTTCTACACTTGATTGATTGATTAATCAATCTTGTAAAAACTTGTCTTCAGTGATCGTTCATCTTTCTACTTTTTGAATTCTACTGAAAGCATCCTGATCACAAAACAAAACAATTCAATACAGAATTCAATACTGCCTCCAAATTGGGAGGAAAAAGAAACCCAAACAAACCCATTTTGGATCACTGCAGCTCCAAGGTCTACATCATTTACATGTGGCAATGAGCAACTACCCCCTCACAGGCAAGGGCTCAGAATTGTTACTGTAAGTACCAGCAGTGATTGTTTAATGGGATGCTCTGGATTATTGCACAGCAGCTTCACAGGACATTAGTTATTACTGCTAGAGAATTGGTGGTTTGTTTTTTTGAAGGATCACGGCTGACTATTTCCTTTACTCTTTTCCTGTTAATAGACAAACCATCAGAAAGTAATAATAAATTGTATCTGACCAGTGTGCAAGTTGTGGGGTAATAAATTCCCTACAAATATTAAGGGAAACTACCAGCCTTAAAGCCATGCTCATACTAAAAGCAACACTGAGAACACAACACATGGCTGGATTTTGGGGTTTTTTTCCAAGACCTCAAATATTTTGCATCCATCAGTCTTCAAGTGCTGCAGACTCTACTGCATCCAAGGATATTCCCACCAAAGGTAACACACCTCCTAATCAATACCTCCTCTCACTCCTCCTCCCTGCAGCTGAACCACAGCATTTGGTGCACGTGGATATTGATATTCTGCTCCCAACACCACCTCTGCTCCAGCCCTTGTAGCTGCCCTCAACTGCTAAATTGGCTTTTGCCAGCCACGGAACCGCTGCTGTCCTGGCAGCCTTCCCCATGGCAGGGGAACAAACACGCTCCTGCTCCATGTGTTCCCAAGCCAGGATGCCAATCTTTGGACACCAGCCTTTGGCACCAGGCCAGATGGATGCTTTTTGCTGTTCCTCTGCTTCATGGGCTTGAATAGCAAGAGACTATGAACTGCAAAACCACAATACTGAATAATCGACTGAAGTAAAAAAACACCTGTCCTCCTCTCTGCAGTGAAGCAACCTCAGTTTTAGAAGAGACCTTACAGAGAGGAACATGAGGAGGGGGGAAAAGGAAATCAAAATAAAAAAACAGAGAAATAAATGTAACTTACCACCCCAATCACACACTTGAAGTAAATGGAGACACACACTGCTGCACCGTCTTAAAGAACATAAGCATGACTTATATCTCACATTTTGGAACAGAGTGAGGTTTAGCATCTCAGAGCTGGGAAATAACTACCCAAAACCCCAGAGAAGGGCTGTGACACCTCTCTTCTCAGCAGCTCCTAAGGTGGTGCCCACAAGCAGGTGTTATTTTCTGAGCAGATTCCCAATTCTTCCCACTATCCAGTATTTACACCCACACTCCACGCTTAAATCATTCCCCCAGATCTACTTCACCCATCTAGGGCTGTGGTTTGTTACCTGAATTTAAAGGATATTAACTTCCACAAAGCTGGATTTGTTACCTTTCCTAGTGCATCCAGGCACAGGCACAAAGGGAAGAGTAACCTTTCCTGGACAAGCAGTCACGGAGCCCGCTACGGCCCGATACCATCCCGGGTGCAAATAACAACAGTCTGTGCCTGTCTGGCACATCTACCCACAGAAATCTGGCATATGTTCTCCTGTGAATAATTAGGAGAAACACATACAACTCTCCTCTTGCAAGGTAGCTTTTGTTATGGCTCTGTTCCTGCAGACTTTTGCAAGGAGGGTAAGATGACAAGATACGAGACTATCAAAATGTAATTGAGCACGAGGCTGAGACAGATGAGCGGGTAGGAATTGGAGTAAATAAAGTCTCCACACAAGCTAAAGGAAATCAAACAAAGCAGATACCAAACTGCACTTTGGAAATCTGTTCATCTGTACAAGTATGGCTATTGCACAGTTTCTCCCTGCTTTCTTCCTAGAGTGGTTTAGATCCTGAAGCTTTATAACATAATCTGAATCTGGATTAGATATGACATAGATAAATCTCGATATAAATAAAGACAGTTTTTGAAATGTATATTGGTTTTCCTTTTTAGCAAAGGATTTTTAGGTGTAGAAGAAACTTTTCCAAGGACAGGAAGAGCACTCACTCAAAACCTTAAGCAATATGCCTGATTTCCCATTTGGTTACTTCAGTGTTGAGTCTCCTCATTATAGATGCAACTCCTGCCATATTTAGAGCCTTGACAATTTTTTTTTTTTTTAATAAACCCTGAGAACACACCAGATTTCACCCCAGGACAGAACCTGCTGTTCCCAAGCTCATAACCTGAATGTGCACACAGGACTCCTGTGATTCACAATTTGAAAATGCAAACAGAGAGACCTCCAGATGCTTCATTAGTGTGTGAGTTGAGGTATTTTTGTTTGGTTGTTGTTGGCTTTATTGGCTTTTTTTTTTTAAATAACATTACAGTATCATGTGGTAGCCTTGACAATAGTGAAATACTGAGATACACACATGCTATGAAACATTGTTTTCAAAAAACTGACAACAGCAATGCTTTTTCTGGCACAAAGTACACCAAGGGTGCTGGAGAAACCCTCAGCTGCTCATTCCTGCTCCTCCCATCCTTTGAACATCAGTGTTCACGCAGACAGGCTGAGAACAAAGCCCAGTTCTCTGAATGTCCCCAAAGGGTGGCTTGTGCCCACACCAGGGAGTGGCAGCCAGCCCAGCAGCCCTGCACCAGTGCCAGCCACAGCAGCAGGTGCTCTGCCAGGCCTTGGAGACTTCCCCTTGGAAACACAGGGATTGGTTTTTCCAACAGTCTGCACTTGCACTGAAAAAGACTTCCATGCATAGGTTGGGGGGAAAAAAAAATTATCTTGTTTGTCCAATTGGCTTGTGGGTGTCATTCTTGCAGAGGGATTCAAAATTAGCATAGAGATATAGAAATACCAACACCTGACCAGGATCAACCACCATAACCACAGACAGCCCAGTAGAAAGAAAGCAATTTGATTAAAAGCTGGTTTAACTGAGAGAAGTTGTGATAGGAGACACAACTTGGACAAGAAATGCACGAGGGTTATGCCTATATCACACTTTTCTACACCATATGTTTTGTTCCAGGCAGTTTTTAACTGGGATAGTCACTGGTGCTGCAAGACCTGAGTTTGGAAAGGGTTTAATCATCCCATTCCAAACATCTACGATGGTAGTGATGAGTTACAAGAATCAGGGTTGGTGTCTAATCAGCATAATTAATCTCATTCAGTGATTAACCCAAAGAGGAAAGAGCTCCTTTAGGCACAGGTAAAATAGCACATGAGTCATTACTTGGCAGTGACAGGAGAGAGTTGAAAAATGCAAGTCGTGCTTTGTTGGAAGGTTCAGACTCAGTCTAAAGAGGAAACACACAGATTATTAAGTGCTAGGACAGAAACTTGCAGCAGTCTTTCCCCAACCACCAGAAACCAAGACACCACAGTCACTAAAAGCTCTGCTAATTTGTGAAATACTAGAAAGTGTTCTGGGGACACAACAACCAAACACTGCTCTGACACAGGCCAGTTCTGTTCCAAGTACTATGGACAAGGACTCTGCAGGCAGTTTTATACATCATGCAACAGCTCAAGCCTTTTTATCATTCATCTCCCACACGGAATTACTATAAAAATGCTCTCTCAATGTGAATTAATATCCACACACACAAAAAAATTATGTCTTTCACAGTGCCAGGACCCATTTCAAAAGTGCCTGAATTATCCTCAGCAGTGTTCCTGGTTTCTTCATACAGAAATTTCAGAAATCCCTCATGCAGCTTCAGAGCTGCATCTCCTAGAACACAGTCCAGTTTCAGCACAACACCACCAACATGCTGTTAACATATTGCCATCTATTCCTATAAATTTAGGGCAGCAAAAGCTGGCACAGCCACCAAAGCAAGCAGCCTGCCCTTGCAAACACAGTGGTGTATTTGTTGCTACCCTCACATCTTTCTGTTTTCTGTGGCTAAAACAGCAAATTGGATGAATTGGCCCAGGGGGAAAAAAAAATTAAAGGTATGGAAGGTTACTTTAAAGTTTATGTGCATTTAGAGCATATATGACATTTCACAGTTCATTCCAGAAAAATGAGAAGCTGTTGGAAGAAAAAAAGAAAAAACAAGCAAAAAACAAAACAAAACAAAAAAACAGGTAAGACATAGCACATCTGACACCTGAGAGCTGTCCAGCCCTGATTTCAAGAGACTGTTTGCCAAGTGAGGCAATAGCTGTGGCATTTGGAAGCACACATTAGCAGGGAAAGGTTCCTAGTGCTTCCTCACAACATCACCCCATCCACAGACAGAGCAGCCTGCCTGTACACTTAACAGCCATGGAAATAATTGACTCACAAGGACTCATTTATCCCCTCTGACCTGATAAGAAGTCAATGGAGCTCAGCAGCTGCAACCAGCAAACTTTGGATGAAAGTATTTACAGCTATCACTGGCTCGTGGCTTTCCTGGTGGCAATGAGACATCTTCTGTTTCATCTTTGGAGTGCTAATATCCATCACATCTCATTTTTATTTCTTAACTTCCTTCAGGGCAGACACAAACATTGAAACTCTTACATAAGCTACTATGACATAGCATGCAGCTGGAAAAGAGAACTCTCCCTGATTTTATTCAGATCAAAACCAAGTCCTACTCCTGGTACAATTAAATCACATCCTGATCAATCCTTCATTCAGCAATGTGCTCACCATTGCTCAAACTTCTCTGCCAAGGTGCATAAACACTACTGGATAAATCAGAGAGGGGTTTCTAATTAAAAAATTGATTAATTTCCACAAAATCTGCTGAAGGTTGGTGTTGGCCATTAGCAGGGGTCATGGCAGCTGCAGACATCCCCATTAGGTAACACCCCATGTGTTGCTGGATGGTGCACACAAAAATTTAAAGAGGTCTTGTGGATTTCCTACATAACTCCAAATAGAGAGATGTTTAAGTTTTTTCACTTCCACCTGAAATCTTAGCCCTCAGTTTCTTTTTCTCACCCCCCAACTGTGAAATTGCTATTGAAAACTTGAAGGGTTTTGTGGAATAGCACAACAACATTAATAAGGACAGCTCAGGGAGGGTAACAGCTGAAAGTTCTGAGTGTGTATCACCCAGAGGTGCCCATATTGAGAGCACCTCTGCTCTATGGGGTGTTTTAAGAACATTTTCCTTTCAACTGAGAGCATGCAGCTCTGCCTACCCCTTCCATGGAAACAGCCAGAGCTGGACCAGAACTGCTCTGGGCCATTTAATGAAAAAAACACAAGACTATCAGGGATTAGAATTGGCCTTGTACTCACACAAAAGAAGCAGAGGAGTGTGAACAGGAGCTCATGGCAGGCACGGGGATAAATCCAGAGCATCAGCACTGCCACTGGTAAACAGCAACCCAAAGGGCTCACAGCCAGCAAGGCTGCATGGACCACAGCATGTTCCCCAAAAGCTGTGGAGGAACTACCTCCCAAAATGATCCTCTGTCCCTGGAGATAAGCCTGATGGTGCAGTATCACTGGAAAACCTCTAAAGACATGAACAAACCCATTCTGGACACCCCCACTCCCTTCAGCTCTCGTGTTTCTCATCTAGGTATTTGACATTTTTTCACCTCTCCTGATAGGGATTTCTTTTATTATTATTATTTATGTTTTGCATTTTCTTGTTTTATTGATGGGAAAAATGATAGCAGTAATGAAAGTTTAAAAATCCCCACACCAGTTCCAGAGAGTCCAGGAAAATTTGAGCCTCTGTGTTTTTATCATTGTTATCCTCTCAGTAGGTGAGAGAATTCACTCTTCAAGGAGGACTGTGAAAAGATACAGCTCCCAACTGGTTGTACAGAGTCTTGAAACCCTAAATAGGATTTTTAAAACAACAGCCAAGGGACATGGAGAAGCAAAGCAGCAGGACAGGCTGCGGGGGACAAGTAGGAAGAAAGATGATTATTCCAGCTCAAAAAAAAAAAAATAAAGAGATTAACTGTCAAAGGGGAAAAAAATAAAAACAGTCACTCTTAACTCATGCAAGGCCATGCCAGAGTGTAAAAGTCATTTAACACATTTTAAACTTCAAGTGGCAGTGCAAGAGGCAGTGGTGGATTCCAGGCTCCATGATTTATAGCCAGGCTCAGAGGATGAACACTGATGGTGAAAGGCAGATCCAACACCAGGATTTCTTCTTACTGCCTTTGTTACAGCACAGGACACAACCAACCCATGCCCAACCATTCCTTTTTGTTTGTGGGGGTTTTTTTTTGTTTGGTTTGGTGATTTTTTTTATATTTACATAAAAAGCACAGTGCCCAAGGTATGAATCAGGAATGTCTGTGATGTCTCGGATATGCTATCTTGAAGCCTCAAAAAGTTATTTTAAACTGACTGGGATTTGAATGCTAGCAATTAGACAAGAAACAGATGCCTCACTACAAGCAAGAGCAATAACTGTAAGAACAATTACCATTTTGTGAGATAGAGTGCAATGCACACCAGAAAAAATGCGTTTTTAATTTGTCAGAGCTAATATTTATCCAAGGTGACAAATAATTTACTTGGTTGACTGCAAACTTCTGGAGCCTTGGGTTGAATCTGTACACAGCACAAAGCTCCCTTCAGCATCCAGAGAATCTCCAGTGTCAACTAACAAATGGAAGGAAATTCAAAACCATAAAGAAAAGATTCGAACAAGAAGCACACAGCCATAATAGAGGGGTTTGTTTTTCATCCATATGAACACTCTCAATAATTTCTACAGTTACCATAAGAAAAAAAACAAAACAAAAAAAAAAAAAACAATAATCAGGCAACATGGCTTTCTTCTGAATGATTTCTCAAATTCTCTGATAACATTAAGGCACATGCAATCAAGAAGACTATCAACACTGATCTGATCTTGCCTGCACCAGGTTGTAATTTGTGCTGTTTATCTTCTGGCCATTGCCTACTGGCAGCACAGAACAGCTTTAGGTTTAAAATTACCAATCTCATTTAGTCTTTGGGCTGTGAATATAGACAGGCTAGTTATATCACAATACAACAGCAGTAATAACAGTTGTAATGGCCAATATGCATTTAATTTTAAAGCATGACATGACAAACATAGGTGTAAAAATCCCTGCTCTGCTGAGGGCATTTGCACACCAGCATTGCTGGTGGTTTTTATTGCAGGTGCACAGTTTTGCCTCAAACACAACTAGGGATGAAGGGGTTAGGTTTCTGTCACTGACAGTTTTCAAGTCAAGTAATTTGCCTTTTCCAGTGGAGCACATTAATTAATCTATCATGTATCATGCACACACCTTCCTTCTAGAACCAAACTGCTGCAATGCTTAAACAATTTTTCTTTGTCATCTGCTTCCCTATCCCT
>WEIU01010841.1:84317-105911 GCA_013389925.1 Aegithalos caudatus | reverse complement strand
AGGGGCGGGGGGTGAGGAGGGTGTGTTTGTAAATAAAAATAAGCTGGACTTCTACAACATTTCCATCCAATTAATCTTGTACACACAGCCTAAACAGCTCATCAAAGGACATCTACATTCCTGTTGGGATAGGAGACAGAGCACAGCTACCTTCATTTGCTCTCAGTGCCTTGAAACAATTTGGGGAAGTCTGATCCCCCCCCTTAGTTACTGATCTCCTCACACAGCAGTGCCCAGTGCATCTCCTGCCACTGGGATAACTTCATCCAGCAGCAATCCCACTGGCAGGTGAAGAACCCTCAGTTCCCAAAGATTCTAAGCAAATGCAGGAGCTGGCTCTTTTCCCAGCTGATGTTTTCCAGCCTTGCCCAGTGCAGGTGCCCACCAGAGCCACTGCAGACGTGCACCTGCCAGTGCCCAGGTAATGCTTTCACCTTGGAAAGGCCCACGTGAGGATGCTGGATTTTAGAAGCCTTTCCTTGTTGTCTGGGTGAAAGCTGTTTGCAGGGGATAGGTGCTGAAATGATCCTTTTTAGTATGCTGTTGAGTATTTTGTTACGGATCACACCATCTGTCCAAGCTACTGAATGCAAATGACTCCATCAATTTTTCAAGTATAAGCTTTAAAAAAAAAAATAAAAATGCATGTGACAGTAAAAATCCCATACCAGCACTTTCCACTGCACAGCTATTATTTGAAATCTACCACTAAAAATGCAAGATTATTTCAAAAGCACATTCCAAATTCCTAAAAAAGATCCTCGTTATTTCCAACCTCACCGGTCTTTGTATGAAAACAATACTCTTGGCTTTTTCATCTAAATATTAGCAGATACAGTACAAAGTATTTTGTTGATATTAATGTGCTTACAGCTTATTACACTGAGTTAATTAAAATCTGAATAAAGTAAAATCTGGAAATTCTGCATGTCTAATTTGTCCACTAAAGCAGCTTGGGTAATAACACCCAGCTCTGTAAGAGCATTAGGCTATCACAATGCAGCATATGATTCTGTTCCAGCTCTATTCATTTCCCAAAGAAATGGGAAAAGCTGCATGGCTTTATGGACAAACCATTAGCTTGTCATCTCCAGGGAAATGGTTCATCAAAGCATTTCGGCTCCAGACAGATTAGATCTCAGTCTGCTTCTCCTCCAGCAGAATCCAGCAGCACACAGACCACAGAAGGGATTGTAGCATTTGGGACAGCTGAAGTCACCCCACAGCCTGAGCATGGATTTTTTGGGAGTCAAAAGCCAGCAGCAGTTTATTACAACCACAAGTAGAAAGGTGCTGTCAGAGGGCTGGCATATCCAGCAGTTCAGTTCCTGCAGCACTCAGCCCAAAATGTGGGTGTCAGGGAGCACTACAGCATCAGGCTCTCCTTCAAAAGGGAAAAACAGGGAAGGGAAGTGTACCAGCCAGGCTAGAAATTTAAATAGACATGTAGGAGCATCCAATACCTCAACTTGGAAGGGATTCCAACTGGATGTAGCATCTTTTTTGCTCTGCCTTAGTGCCTCCCTCACACAAATCCTTGGAATGCCCTTCTGCAGTGACACAGTCATGCCAAGTCCGAAATTCCTGTGTTTAGTGCATTAAATACATTTTAATGCATTCAATAATTGTGTGCACACACGAACACACAGGCAAACACTGATCCATGCTGTCCACCCAAGGTTTTACAGCCACAAGGCTGGAACAGCAGTTGGGTACAGCCTGACATCACTCACTTGCATTAATGAGGCTGTGATAATTGACACCAGCTGAGGATTCATCCCTGGAGAACCTGGATTGCCCTAAGTTATGTCAGCTGCCTGCACCCTCACCCACACTGCTCTTACCCAGCATGCCATGCCAGCCCCACCTTGCTCCTAAGACAGGAATTTTGCCCCAAAAATCTCCCAAAAAATGTTCAAATTAGCATCTGGATTATATTCAATTCCACCTGTATTGTGCAACCACCCAAAAATGACTTTATGAAATTTAGTCCCCTAAAATCTCACTATTGTTTAAAGAAGTACTTGTCTTTTTTCCTAAAACCCTTGTCTCAAAATTCTTGTGATTGCAAGAGGAATTTATTATTTCCTTTAGAGAGGAAATAAGCAAAATAGGGAAGTGTCTCCTGCTGACTGTGTCATAGTCAGAAGAATAAAATATTTGACCAAAGCTCAAATACCTCAAATTCAATAAACCCAAGCCTAAAAGCCTTGCACCATTTAATGAATTATACTCCTGACTAAGTGAACTTTACTCCTCCAAATTTTCAGAAATTAGAAGGAAAAAAAAAAGGCAAGAGCAACTGTGATTAAATGGCATTTAAATTGAAGGACACTTAGTGCGTTTAATAAATTTTATTTTTCCCTAAATTCCACTTCCAAGTGCTCCTTCAGCACGCACTGTGGAGATAAAGTGAAAATCCTGATGGATTGCATTGGAAAAGCTTGGTTAGAACATTTCAGGGATATGCAGGCTCAAATAATGTGCACACCAACAGCAGATCTCTGCAGTCAGAAAGGAGCTGAAAACCCAACTCTGATCTCCTACAATTTCTGCCAACAGCAGTTCCTACTCTCCAGAACACAAAAAACCCCACACTGTTTGTAAGCAATGATTGATTCCAAAAGATGAAAAAAGAATAATTGCAGTAAGGATCTACAAGACATGAGCAGAAATATTCCCACCTTCCCATACTTAATTTCCTACCTCTCATACATCTTGCATCTGCTTATCCAGGTCACCAAGTTCATGTGGCAGCTCCTAGAGAGTTAAGGTCTATGTTTTTTTCAAATTCATATCCCACTAACCACAAAAATTATCAGGGAAAGCTAGCACAACTTTGTCACAACAAGACAAGAACTTCAGGCACTTCTCCTCTGCACAGGGTAGTACAAAGGACTCTGACAAGCTGATGATTATAAATATTCTCTGCAGCTACATCTCTCTTTTTCCCCAGAGATGCAGGAAGAGCGCCCAAAGAGAAACAGAGACAGATCCTGCAAGTTGCCAAGATCCTTCTGAAAGTTGCCAGCTGCTGTCAGCTCCTCAGCCTCAGGCCCTGCTCTTGCTGTTGGCAATTAGGAGTCCATTTAAACTCAGCCCAAAAAGAGGCATATTTGGATTTTTGAATTACACTTTTGATATAAATGCTGTGGTGAAATCCATCAGAGCCTCCTACTGGTCAGTTGAGATCTTTCTGCTGCTCTGTCTGGTATCAGGCTGTCTCCTCTTTATAGGCTTCAGATTAAATTTACTGAGGGCTAATTTATTCCTTAATTTCTCCTCTAAGAGAATCAAAACTTGCAATTTTTGTCAGTGTAACCTCATGGGAATGCCTCCAGCACACAGAGGTTCAAGCAGGAGAACTGGAATCCTTGGGAAGCTGTGGTTCAGCAATGGCCTCTCCCACCAGCTTGACATCAGCACCAGCCCAGCAAGTTCTTCCCTACAAAAAAAAAAGGCTGAGACTGGCTGAAAACAGGGGAAGATGGGACCACAGAAATGAGTGAAACTGAAATGGGACCAAGGAATGGAGTGAAACTGAAGCAAGGACAAAAAGCAGCGAACAGAGCTGGGTCCTGGGCATCCCAAGGTTTATAAATCAAAATATCACTTGACTGGCAAATAAAGACAAAAACAACTCCCACTTCATGGAAGTTTCCATCTCCAAATTCTGAGCTCCTCAGCTGCAACTACAGTTCCACTTGCATTTTGGAGGCAATCACATTGCACTTTTACAGTAGATAAGGCAGGTGTAAAATTCAAACCCAGCATCTGCATATCTGATCAGCCATGAGAGAGTTAGGTATTGATTACATGTAGATTATTATTTTACCACTTTTTCATTATCATGTTCACATTATCATCATTTGATCATCCTTTCTTGCCCTCCTCCCAGTCAATAAAACATTGTAACCTAATAACTCATTCCATAGAGTAAAAACTGTGCAGGGAAAGGAGCAAAGGAACCCTGCTCCCCCTGAGTCTGACATGTCTATCCTGGGCACTGATAAAGGTGCTGATCCCATTTACTGGGAGATAATATCTATTCCTAGTGACTTTTTTATTCCAGTCAGTGTAATAATGGCTCCTGAGATGAGCCAAGTGTTCCCTGTGGCACCCTGGGGACCTGCCAGCTGCCCAAAAAAGTCCCTTTCTCCAGCACACCATCAGCTTTTCTAGACTCTTCCAAAGCCAAACTTGAACAGCAATGAGCTGGACCTCAAACTGTTTGGCTCAAACACTGTTTAAAGGAAGGCCAAAAAACACCACTCTCAATTTTTGGGGGTTAATGAGCATTTTGTAGCTCAAGCCATTTCAACCAGCCAGTGGAGAGGAAGCTTTCCAGGGTGTAGGAGAGAGGCAGGGATGGATGTGCAGTGACAGTGATAAAATTAGAAGCTAGGAGCAGGACTCTGGAGGGGCCAGCAGAGCTGTCTGGGTGGGAGCCTGTACCAGAAGGGTCCTCAGTCACAGCCTCCTCCACCAGGGATGTGAGGACAGCTCAGGTATGCAAGGACCAGCTGCAAGCTCTCTGTCACAGCAGCCATCAGGGATACTTGCTCTGGCTGCAGAGTTTCCACACATCTCTCTTCGTGCCTCTGTCTCACTTTGCTTCAGAGCAACCCAGACAAATCTGATTTCTCTATTTTTTAACCTGGAGTGGGGAAGTGGGGGCATTTAAATTATTCCAAGATGCATTACAGGTTTATTTCACAACCAAGAAATTCATGGCATCTCTCTGTTTAGATGAGAATATCAGATTTTTTTGTAATCCAAGACATAAATATTACATAATTAAGGACCCTGCAGTTCTTTATTGCCTACTAACTCTTTGTATGCACATCTTATTTTCTCTCCTACTTGTACTATAGCAGTTCTTAAGTTTTGTGGTCAAGCTGACTTTTGACATTGAAACAACTGTATTATTTAACACCAAATGCACATGATGGAAAAAAAATTAAAACATCAACATATTACAAATGCATAGGTGCAAACAACAAAACCAAGGCAGAACCTTCTCACACCACGCTTTCCAGAATTAGCTTTATTTGCCATTAACATAGTTGATTTATATTCAATGTCTTCTCTGTGCTGTTCTGATTTAAACATCATTTTAATTTAACTACCCTTTTTTTCCATGGGGACTTCTTGTTAAAATTCCATTCACAACACAGCAATTTCTCTAAATTACACTGATGTAGGGACGAACTGATCTTATCAGCACCACTGAGCTAGCATAGCACTCAATAAAGGGGGTTTCATTATTTCTGCTGTGACATGACTTGCATCAAGCCTATTTACAAACACTAAAGTGGCCTGAAGGAGACCATCAGCCAGACAGGTTGGCAGAAAGACTTGACAGCACAGGCTCAGGCTTACATCTCTGCATTAGAAAATACAAGGAAAGCAGCAGAAAGAAAAACACACAGCATTACCAAGGAAAGCTCGAGCAGTTAACCAAAAATTACAGAATTGGAGATGCACAGTTACCCAGATAAACCAGTTTACATGAAGAAATATTCAATAAGACAAACAAGCCTTTTGCACAGACCCTCCTAGAAGAACATAGGATTTTCTCAGCAGAACTAAGGGCTAAGGCCTCCACCAAGTGTTATTTAGCATTCCCTTGCAAGTTCAGATAGGCAAACTACCAGGAACAGCTGGGAAAGAAGGGACCTCCTTTGAGAACATAAAATGGGAAGATGGGGGGGTTTGTATCTTGCAACTGTACAAGCACTGATCTTGGATACCAGCAGAACAGACTGCAGTGCTTACTTACATGTGCTCCAAACATGATGCTTTCTCTGCTTGTCAGTCAGGAATGAGATAATACAGAAAAAAGGACATTTGTCAGGGGCTTTGTTCAATCCTCTGCTGTTTCACATGTGCAGCTTTTCCTTCTATTTTTTTTTTTTCTTTCTCAACTAGGAGAGTCACCCTTATTTTTCTTTCAAAGCAAAAGGAGAGCCAAATCTTAGGCAGATAAGCAGAACACTCACTCAACCTCTGTCCTCCAGTATTTCACGGTTCACAGTTTACAGTCATAACAGGATTTTGCATCTGACAGCAGCCAGCATCGTGCTGGTACTATTTAAAACCTCCCTAATGGCACTGCCAGCAGGAGGGAGATAACAACAACTCAGGTGTTTACGAGCCAGAGCAGCAAGGGAAGCATTGGAGCAAAGAGATATTCAGCTGCCACACTCACCACTTTTTCTGCCTTATTAAGAGGAGAGAGGGGAAGATTAAACAGAAATTGACTGGTGGTCTTAAAGTTTCCTAGAAACAGCTCTTCAGAAGCAATTGCAATGTTGTTTCAAAAACTTGCCCTCCAAAGATGACTGGAACAGTGATGTCTTTAAAAACATGCCCTTGGAAGATGGACAGGATGGGCTCTCAGCCTCCCTCTCCTTCCCACAAGTGCAGTGCAAGATAAATAACACCATGCAATTCCTTAGGAGGAAAGAAAAGACAAAGCTTAAAAGGTCTATCAGGTTTCAGTACAAATCTGCCACTAGAAAAAAAAGAGTTTCTCATCTTGTATGCAAGTGACATTTGAGAGACAGGTACCCACTAGGTATGCAGGTTAAAGCTCGCCTCATTAAATTTCAATTTTTGGCAGCTACTGACTGACAGTATCCAACTGTTTCTATGCTCAACTCAAGGCACCCAAATCAGCAGCAATTTCATACCATATGCTTCAAGTAAAGGTCTTCAAGTACTCCCACAGTCAAGCCAAGTCTGGAAAGAGTTGTGAATTTTCTTTTTTATTTTTTTTTCTTTATCCCCAGTTTCACCTTGAAAGCAGCTGAATATCAGTGAAATAAAAATACCATAATCCCTTCCATTTTCTGTACACATCATGAGGATGGAGGGGCCATTAAATAAAAATTGTCAATATGACTAAAATAGCTGTTTTAAGTAATGCAGGAAAAAGGCCAGATAGCAACATCTTGCTATTTTGATCAATACCAATTTCCCCGTGTCTGTTTATGCATCGATGTTTTTAATGAAAAAGACCCTTCCTTAAGATGTTTAGTCTCCAGTAGAGAAAATAGTGTATTTAATTTTAGTAAAGTGAAAACATATCTCATCTACTAGACTTAGGAGGCTGAGAGGGAATTTGCAGGTTGTAGTAAGATCTAAGATGAGCAATCACGTTAACTCTGTAAGACAATTAGGCTGAGATTCATTCTCATCTTCCAAAATCCCCTAGAAATTACCATTCCTCTTGAAATGCTTGATAGCTCCAACAGGTCATTAACTCTGAGTTGCTGTGGGATTTTAGAAGTTCACCCTGACATCCATCAGCCTGCACCCCACTCAGCACTGCTCTTCCCACTCTGCTTGCAGGGCCTGAACCAGCTATGGGCATTGACCACACTCCTTAATTATGATTAAACAGAATTGGGCTGAACAGATATTTACTATTTACTTACAGGAAAGTGTTAAAGGATTTCTCTTCTCTGAGAAATACTCTGTAGTTTCCAGTACAAGGATGGCAGAAAAACAACATTTTTTAAGGCTACCTTTAAGTAAAACAAGTCTGTCAGCAAATCAAACTCAACACTGAACTTCAAAGCAACCATGTACTTCAACAGAATAGAAGCAGTATTTATTTACATCAATACATAAAAAAAGCATCTCAGGCTGGTTGGGGGCATTTTAACATCATTTAATAGAGGCACTTTGCAATCTTAGCATTGTGTAATGTGTTAACACTGCCCAGTAGATTCTTTAAAAGACAAATATAAACTATTAATATTTTATGTGCCAAGATCTTCAGAAGTCTTTGGGGCTATTGATTACTTAAACCCATTAAGTGCTATTTTGATCTAAAATAGCTGGAGATATCTGCAAAGAGATTCAAGCTAAGTGGTAATGGCTATTTTGAGAACAAGCAGTTTTTTGGCAGCTATCATTACTGATAATGAAATTTTCACTTTAGAAGCCACTAATCAGTAAACAATAGCTGTTAGGCCAGTTTTGTCTAAACAACTATTTAATCCTCTTTTCCTTTTTTTTCCCCCTGATTCAAACATGTTTGAGTCCAGTTCTTACCAGGAGCACAGACCAAAAGATGACCATAAAATTTATGGCATGAGTTTTATAACTGTGTCATCTCTGCTTACACTTCTAGAAATGCCTGAAGATAAGATTTTAAGTTTGCTTTCAACAGCAAAACCAAATCACAGCACAACTGGGATGAAGAAAGAGGCAGTAGCTTACTTAACTATATTTTGTCTACCAATTCTTCAACATTTACCCTTAAAATAAAGAAACAATTAATGCATTTCCACCTAGTGAACAAAGAATCATCATCTAAAAAAAAATTAACACACTGAACATCTGTAATTTACATCTTCACTTTCGTATTCATGCCAATGGTCAATTCAGAAAGAAATATGGTGCATGCATGGAACTGAATGCAAAATATTTCTATTCCTTTGGGAAAATGAAGGCAGCAACTGCTGCCCATGCTTTGACCTGGTAAATATTTTGTCCTGCAGTTAATATATGAAAAAACTTTTCACATTCCCAAAATGAAGTGCTTAAAGAGGTAAAAGAGATTCACACAGATTTGGTGATTTGTGCTTGAGGGTTTTTTGTTTGTTTGGGGGTTGTGTGGTTTGGGTTGTTTTTGGTTGTTTTTTTTTTTAAAAAAACAGGAGTGCAAACCAAATTCCATTGAAAGAACAGAAAGTTTGCCACCTGCCTTACTGGCAGTCAGTGTTTATCTCCCTCAGGCCTCCAGTGATATCAAGGTAAGCACTTGTACCTCTGGAGATGGATTTCTTCTATACAAATCCTTTTCTGTTATCCACAGAAGATTGTATATTGTAACATGGAATTAAATCAAGAGTGTGTACCTCAGGAAAATAATCCTTTGAAGGGAAAAAACCAATCTGAGTGAAAATATATTGAAGTAGAAAAACTCACATAACAAAAAACCCACACTTTTCTTCCACAGAAAAGAATTATTCTGAAGGTAAAGGATCACTACAAAGAAACTAGGAAAAAAAATGAAAACTGACATTATTTTAGCAGTAAGCCTTATTTCTCTGTATCTGATCCACAGCTGACTCCTGATTGCTACACAAGACAACCTGCAATTTCACATATACTTTTACCAGCACAGGAAATAGAAATAAGCAATTTCCCTACCAGAAAATAATTAAAATAAAATTTTAATGTCAATCCTAAAAAGACATTAATAGGGAGATCAGCTTAGGATTGGAAAAAAAACCCAGAACACAAAAGCTGTGTTATAAAAACTTTAATGTGAAGGATCTGAAGCTGGCTCTATTTGTCCTACTCAAAGGCAGAGAAGAACACTCTACAATGTGGTGCAAGAAGAGGAGCTAATCCCACACCACCTTAAAAAAATCTAAAAAAACAAACCAAAACCAGAAAATCACTTGCTCTCAATTACTGATTCTGCTACAACTGGATTTATTTTGTTTTATGTAATATAGTAAACTGATGTAGTAAGTAGTATATATCTCAGTAAAATCAGTATTCAAAAGGTACAAAAACAGGTCACTTCAAATTCATAGCCACCATTTATCAGAGTAAAGCAAGAAAAAGCAGTGTATTACTCCAGCAAAATAGCATCACCTATTTCCATACCAGGTTGCAAAGAGACCTTGATTTTCTGTAGGTGATGTATTTCAGTAGCAATGTTAGCCTGTCCCTCCAGAGTGGAGGGTTGGTTTAATCACAGCCCAACATGTATTCCAAACACCTTCAGAGAGTGATGGATGATATGAAATTCAAAACATTAACCCTCAAAAAACACATAATATGCTTACTGCCTAAAAAAACCCAAAAAAACCACAGCAGTCCAGCAGCTGCCTCCATGCCAAGGAGCAACTGCATTTTTCTTTTTCCTCACCCAGTTTTGAGTTGCCTCAGATTCTCCTGGGAATATTAACAAAGAACTATTTACAGATGCTCCATCTGTACACAGTGTCTCAATTTTTGTTTTACAGTTACCTTTCAGAACAACTGTTTGCCTGTGTCACAGCTGATTCATCTCACTGATCAGACTGCACTGTGACAATGGCTCAGTCGTGTTTTGCTTCGGACTCATCATTAAAAAATTGAGTTAATTAATGCAAAACCAACTACTCAGGAAGCCTACAGTTCATAAGGTTAAAAACAAAGACTTGAAAAGGGTTTTTTCTGGCTGGGCTCAAGGTGGAATAAAGGCATAGAGTTGACACCAACTATGTATATTGAAGTTTTAAGCAAAAAATCTGTTGAAAATGTTACCCCACTACATCTTAACTGCCAGAGCACAACACAACAAGATCTGTATTTGCTGTTCTCCTATGATGTACAATCCTTTCTGTAAGTCCCTGAAAGGCACCTGACTTGAGCTCCTGGTGCCAATTTCTTCCAGACTCCTGCCAAATAAGAAAATCTTCACTTCACATGAGAAAAAGGCAGCGCTGATGTCCCAGCCCTCATTTCCCTTTCCCAGGTTTCCCTTCTCAATGCCCTAACAGAACCAGCTGGCTCAGAAGAAGTCACAGTACAAGCCAATCTGCTCCAAGTTAGGAGCATTCCACAGGAAAACAAAGAACAATTTGAGCTATGAGTCCCTATAAAAATGTTGCAAAAAGGCCAGCCTGAGAAATCACTTTGAAACAGTGATTTTCAAGGGCATTTAATGGACACTGAATAACAAATTGAAAGCTCCCTTTCTCACAAGGTTCTTTTCCTACAGAGACCCTGGTGTTTCTCCTTGGGGACTGCATCCCCTTCTCATGACACAGCACAGAAATCCAACCACAGGAGAACAATTCCACCTGCAGTAAGATCCCAGAGCAGGACTGAGCTTCATTTTCAGTGGTGCCAGTGATGCCTTGGGAAGGCTGACCTGGAACAGAGACTGGACAGAGCTGGAGAATAAAGCAGGGATTGATTGAAAGGCCTTTAGGGTACACCTTGGGCAGGACAAGAGCCTGGCATGGGCTACACCCAGGGTGGATCCAAAATGGTCACAAAATGGACAAACAGTCACGAGGTCTCACACTTTTATAAGTTTTGGTCCATTTGCACATTGGGGTTTAATTGTCCCATTCCAGCTTCAGGTTGTGAGGTCCCATCCTTCTTGTTCCTCCCTTCAGCCCCACCCTTGTTTGTGCTTTTGGGCCTGAAAGTTGTCCTTGGTGTGCAGCAGGAAAAGGATTTGTTTTGTGTCCCTGCTCTGTGAAGGGAACTGAGTGACACTGAATGTGAGGCTCAGAACTGCACCCCTGGGCAGCACAGAATCTGGAAATATCAAAGACAAAACTTAAGGCATCACCTGGGCTTAAAAACAACAGGTCTGTTGTTGCAACCTTTGCTGCTCCAACCAGGAATCTCCCATGTCCTCCCAAGGAGCACAGAGTTATCTAAGCTGGCAGCAGAACACAAAGGGAGAGAGGATGTTGCCTTTATCTTCTTTTTGCCAGGGTCGGGATTAAATGTGCCAGTGTTTCTTGTTCTGACTCAGATGTTTATTAGTTCTAATCTACATTACAGTCTCACAAACCATGAGTTCTACAACACTTCTAGCTAACAAACTAAAAATGGTCCCTATCTCTCTCTACAAGGTCCTTTAAGGATAAAATGTCCAATTAAGAAATGACACCTAAATTATTTTTACTTTTAACCCAATAACCAACTACCCATGGCCTGCAATGTGGACTTTTCTACCCAATTACAAAACACCACCCAGACCATGAAGGAGAAGGTGAAAAAGAAGAAATCTCTGCCCTAAAACCTCCATCTATGCTTTATACATATATACGTATTACTATATTTTAAACCTTTAAACTCTAAGTTTCCCACCCTGTGATATCACACACTTCTATTCAAACTGCACACCCACAATCCCAGTGCTATCACTCAATTTTGGAAGCCTTCTCCACAGCCTCAGGTCAATGCAGAGTTTGCTTGGGGGTCAGTGCCTGTCAGCACAGAAAGCCTGGAATTCCCAGTGCCCAGGGTTCCTACCAGAGGAGCCACAGCTGCTCCAGCAGAGCTGCTCAGGTGGGGCTCCTCCCTCAGTGCAGGGGCAGCGTGGAGAGGGAATCGCACGCAACAGGGAAGGAAAGGTCAGGGACAGAGAGCTCTGGGAGAAACTGGCTCCAGGCTCCTTGAAAAGAGAGGAGTCACCTACAAGCATCCCTGGGAAGAAAGAGGATGCTGGTTTTTAAAAACATTTTTATCCTTGCCAATTGCTATATATATATATATATGCATATAATATATTTAACATTTGTATGCATATATATATATATTATATTACATGCATTATATGCATATGTATCTTTATATAATATTTTATATTTATATGTATATATATTATCTGCATTATAAGCATATATATTTTATGTATATATGCATATGATATAGCTTATCCTTGTCAATGCAATATACATATATGCATATAATAAAGCAATTATAATTTCCTCATTTATTATATGCATATATAAATGTAAACAAATCAGGGTTCACAAAGCAAAGACAAACTGGTCTAACCTCCATCCCCATGTACCCTCAGATATAATTAGTACCACGGGACTTTCCTAGCTCTCCATCTATTTCTTCCCTGTGCTGTTCTTTTTGAATAGTGTAAAACCAGAACATTTGAAATATCAGGTACAAGATCAAAGATAACACCTACAAGTGCTCTGAAAGTCATAAGCATTATTTTCTAAAATAAATTTCTAAAGGAGGAAAAAAATCCCCAAATTTACACCACAAGGATTAGGAAGACCCACACACTTTCCACCACATCAGCAAGCACTGAGACAGCAATAAGAGAAAGGAATTTGAGCGTTATTTCTTGTACAGGATTGCTGTTTTGCTTGACACACAGAAAGCAGGGAAATGCTATTTATGACACCAACAGGAAAGAAGAGAATAATTTTTGAAGCCAGGTAGTATTGCTCATTTCTATTAATATAATGGACATAAATATGAGATATGTAATGATTCAATAAATCCCACAAAAGGAGGCAGCCTACTGCTCCCAGCAGCAGTGCTTCTCTAGAGCTTGTGCCAAGCTGTTAAGAGAGCAGCAAATTCAAGTGCTTTATAAATATTTCTGCAGGACTGTAAATACCCAGTTCAGTGGGGAATACCTGTGTACACACAGGAAATACCAAAGCTAATGCAACATGAATAGGAGAAAAAAAAACCCCTGTGTTACTCAGAACTGCTCTGTCTGAAATGTTCTCAGATGTCCACTGTGCATCTACTCTGCACAATTACATGTTAGATACAGGCAAGCACTAACTTAATTTGGAGTATCCCCAACACTTCTGACCACATATCTTCATCAACTTGGCTCCAGCCTCAAAACACTGATGTTTTGGATGCTGAGATGTTCTAGGATTCCTCCTTGGTCAGCTGCCAGTCAAGAACTGGGTGCCAGGACTATGATAAAAGGCAAAGGGAAGTAACAGCACTTGGAGAACTTGCAGCCATTCCTTCACCTGCATCACCATAGCCCAGACAGAAATGAAAAGCACAAAATGGCTTTAGGAAATGTGTTTCCCAAAATGTTAATTTACACTGACTGCTTTAGGATTATTTGGGAATGATGGGGAGGGTGTAGAAAAAAGACTGGGAGAAGTTGTCCTGTGGTAGGAAAGGGGCCCCTTCATTCAGATTTTTGCAATATCAACACCACAGCCCCCTGACCATCATCTCACAGCAGGGACTACACAACAGAATGCAGCAGGACTACATATTTCCAGTACTATAATAGCCCTTGTTTCCAGTTTCTTCTTACCTTAATCTCTAGCTCCAAAGCCACTAATTATTTACAGTCCTTCCCTGACACCTATAGCGTTAACATTTTTATTCACAAGCTATTGCTATCATCTTCCAACTTATCTTCTCCTCCATCAGTCATTCTGCATTTTAGATGTAACTCACTACATGGAAATAGCTGTTCCGAGCGATATAATTTTATCTATTTGTGTTTACACAAAGGACTATTCATTTCACATTCAGGATCTAACATACAGATAAGCTTTACTGCAGAGGCATAGCTGGGACAGCTCACTAAATAAAGGACCTCAGGATGCCTGTGCTGCTTTTCTCTGGGGTAGAGGAGTTAATTTTCTTCGTGGCAGCTGTTAGGGAGGTATGATTTGGATTTGTGCAGGGAGCAGGGCTGATAACACAGGGATGTTTGAATTGCTGCTGAGCAATGCTCACACAGAGTCAAGTTCTTTCTGCTCCTCCTGCCATTCCACCAGCAAAGCAGGCTGGGGGCACACAAAAAGCTGGGAAGGGGAACAGGTGGGACTGATCCCAGCTGACCCAAGGGACCATATGGTGTCATGCTCAACACATCAAGCTGGGGGGCACATCTGGAGTGATGCCAGACAGAAGCGTGGTTTTTCTTAAGAATGAAAAGACAAAAGTAGAGCACTTACCCTACTTTAAATCATTGTTGTGCAAAGGGAAGTGCTAAAGGCTTCCCAAATTCATCATTCAGCCCATATTGGAAAGAATATTAAGCACACAACTATTGGAAAGAATATTAAGCACACAACAGATGCACCAGCCTAGTTCAGACTTGGACGTTCACTCACAGAAGAAACACCGTAGATAAAACTTTGACTTTTCCATTACCTGCAAGGTTAATCCCTGCTCCACAACCCCATTTATTGGGTTAGCTATCTGAAAAGTAGCAGTCTCATCTAAAAGAAACATCCAAGAAGGAATTGGTTTCTTATTTTGGGGCAAGACAAAGTGTTAGTCCTTGCTGGGAGGCTGAAGTAGGTGCAGAGCTACTGCAGTACTGTAGGCAAGGAACATTGCAAACACATACACCCAAACTGCAGTGGTATCAAAAAAATAACTCATGCACACCAACAAAAAAATGTTTAAAAAAATCAGAACAGCCTCTAGACTTCCTCACATCCCTTTAAATACCAGACAGACCCTTACATAAGCAGTGAGTTAATAGTACAGACAACAAGCTTCACAAGAAAATGTGTGCCAGAACAAGTCACCCACACAGTGACTGTTGCCATTTTCTTCCGGGTTTCCCCATCTTTTCAAATGGGAATCTACTTTTTTTTTTTTTCTATTTACAAGAAGAGCAAACATGCACCCCATTAGCAAAACTATCAGTGACATCATTAGTTTGTTTCTACAGTCCATAATTATGTGTACAACAGAACACAGGCTAGCACCAAAAGCAAGAGGCCATGGATTCCAGCTTTTATGATTTTTATCCTAGGAAAATATTAGAAAAAAGACCTATCCAGCAAACCCTGAACAACCTCATCACAAAAGAACCAAACCCATATCAGTAGGAAGAGACATCTAACTGCATGAAAATAGGAAAAAAAGTTACTGAAATAATATTCTTTACTTTGAGTTGCCTATAGCAAGAAATGCCCACTCTAAAGACACTTCTCCACCTTAGTCACTGTAAGTGCATTTATATAAATAAACTTAGCAATTTGATTGGACATCTATGACCACTATAGTAAGACTTATTTTAACCTTTTCAACTTTGGGTTTACTCTTCATCACTTCAGAACATGTCTGAGCTTAATGTGAAGTGAATATTAACCCTCAGCCTCCAGTTACTCTGTCACACTCTCAGTAAACACTAATACAGCTGGTGTTATTAAAAAGGGGGACAATTTTGTATGGAAGGAAGTTTCAAAAAGGCACAAACTTTTGGGAACTCACAAGCCAAACACCCCAGGGTAGTATCTAAATTCTGAGTACAACTCAACAAGGGGTCATTGCACACCATCCATTGTGGTACTTTTCTCCACAGAGCCAATCCTTAGATCTTACACAAAGTTAATGGAAAAATAAAGCTTCATGAAACCATCTGCACAGAAGAAATATGGAAACTATCATTAAGGAAACTAAGAGTTTCTTAAATTTTGGACAGGAGTGGGAGCAAATTGAGCATTTTTCTATTTTTAAGACATAGCACTTATCACTTCATTGCACTTGTGCCCTACATGGCTGTAGATGACTGCCTTCCCTCAAAAGAGAAATTTTCAAGTACAAATTTAAATGGCAAAAGCATTATTTTCATTGCAGAACATTTAAAGTAAGTAGGTACTTAATGACAGAGAAACTGTCCAAATCTTATAGTGACACTGGAATGGGGAAGCAACAAGCTGCAATTTGTTGGTGTTTATTTTAAAGCTCATTATTTCTTCCAGTATTTGGAACAGCTGGTACAAGTAACCACTTGGCAAGGTCTGTCAAGGGATAAAAAAAAAAAGTATTTGCTGTGGTAGATTACATACTTTAAACCAAAATGAAAGGCTGAAACATGCAAATATTTATGAAAGAACATGGGGGTTTCAGACTTCCAAGTTGTGCAATAAATATGCATGCAGACACATCAGCTCAGATGAACACATCTCTTTCATTTTATGCTCCCCTATTTTAACTCTTTTCACAGATCCATCTTCACAGCCTTAGGAGATTCGCTGTACTGCTGTGGACATGCAACACAGTTCTGTGTATCAGAATAATAATAATACTGAATTAATAATAATAATGAATAATATTAATCAGTAAACCACACATCACCCACCACCCTGAAGATGTCAGGAACAAACATGCTGGTGCTCTACACTTATGTGATAGCACCCTGACATCCACATCACCCGTACCACCCAGTGAGATTTGTTATGTTCCCATGTCCACACGGATAAGGACAGCTTTCAAAACTTGCTGGCATTGTTTAAAATGCTTTATAAAGTCATGTCCTGAAAACTCAGCATTTTCTTTTTGTCTTAGGTTGCAATGCAAGATGTAACCAGCAGCATGTTTTCTGTTACCATCTGTTAAACCAGGTGGGGCAGGGTTCTTTATCTCTTCCACCACCCACCCTCCCTCCAGTGGATATCTGCTGTTCAGGGGCCATCCAGGCTCACTGCAGGGCTGAGACAATTCCATCATCCCACTGGGAGATGCTCCACCCAGGGGGAGGAGCCCAGCATTCCCACCTGGATAAAAGCTGAGATTCAGAACACCAGCACAGTTTGCACTGGATTCCCAGAGGAAGACTGGACCCATCTCAGCACCACTGGACCCTTCTACAGGATCATCTCTGCTCCAACAGAACCACATCTGTCACTCCAGATGGAGTTGATTGCACTGCTCCCAACACCCTGACCAACAGGGTGTCAGGTTGTATTCTGACTCTGTCAGTGTTTCCTTTTTGTTTGGTTGGGTTTTTTATACTACTTCATTTTTACTTTAATATCCCTACTAAAGAACTGTTATTCCTATTCCCATATCTTTGCCTGAGAGCCCCTTAATTTCAAAATTATAATAATTCAGAGAGAGGGGGTTTACATCTTCAAGGGAGGATGAATTTTTCCATTTTTATCTTTATTTTACTTACTTATTTACCTGTTTATTTATTTTTCCATTAACTTTGTGTAAGATCTAAGGATTGGTTAAGAAAAGTACCACAGTGGATGGTGTGCAATGACCCCTTGTTGAGTTGTACTCAGAATTTAGATACTACACTGGGGTGTTTGGGTGAGTTCCCAAAAGTTTGTGCCTTTTTGAAACTTCTTTCCATACAACTCCTGCCCTCCTTAGCAGACACCTGCCTTTCCAAACCAAGACACTTTTCTTCTGGAAAGCCACTATTTAAATTTCATCAGGGACATTGATTTGCACAGACCAAACAACTTCTGGTGCACAGAGATTATGCACCTCTATATGAGACAAGAGGGAAAGGATGACACAAGATTCACCAAGAAGTCATTTACTTTAGAAAACACACACAGAGACAAAAGGAATTACTGCAACCCCTGGATGAGCTTGGAATCCAGCTGCAATAGGAGACACAGATAACATGGGATAGGTGGAGTTGTGTATCATTAGCCTCAGTGGCAGAGACACAGATTACAAATAATACCAAGCCTGGTAAGCAGCTGCTTGACAAGACAGAGTTTAGACAGCCAGTTTACTTTTGAGCTCCAGCCCAAAAGATGCAGCCCCATTTCTGCTGATGTTTGTTTCTGAGCTTCTCTTTTTTCTGCACTACTGCAAATTTATTTAAACTTTCCAAAACCAACAATTTTAAGCTTCCACTTGTACCTAAGGAAATATCACTAGAGAGTTTGCACCGACTTGTTCTCCAGCAGAAACCCACAAACAAGATGTCTTCCTGCTCTCAGAAGTCCATTGAAACAAAATACTTCTTCAGCAACATCCTTGTCACACCAGTCTAGGAAAAACACATCACTCCTAAGGACACAGTGACACTCTCCAATCTTACCCCATCAGTTCAAATGGGCATTAAAAAGTTTGACTGACTTGGATGCACCACTGAACAAAATCTAATCCTGAATGGAAAGAGGAGTGCTAATTAAGTTCTCACTCTGGTTTATTCCTTGCCATCAGACAGGCATGGAATTACAAATATCAGCTGATCTGTGGAATTTAGAGGTACCTCATAAAGGTTTATTTCAGACTACTTAAACATTCAAACCTTGCAGTGGGAACCCGAGTGACAACAACCACAGTTTAAGTGCTTGTAGATATGGGCCTGTATCTTTCTATACATCACCCTTGTATTTTCAATGCTACTTACCAAAATATGCGTAATAATCTTTCAAAGGTCTAGAACAAGGACCCAATAAAACCAAGATACAATCAAGAAAGAAACTAAAGGGTAAAGGTTTTAGTCTACCTTCAAAATATGCTGTATTTACTTGAAGCAGTATGACAAATGGGCCAGACACTACTTTCTCTGGCTTTCTCCTAGCAGCCCACAACTCCTGGACCCACACCAGACCTCGCCACTAAACAACAGAGGTGCAAGGACTGCATGTAAAAGCAGGAGGGAAGAGCCACAAGAATCTGATGGGGAACCTGATGACACAGCACATGATCAAAACATGCATTAATTGATTAAAATTTTAGGCTAACTTTCAAAATGCATGTTTCAAGGACAAGTCATACAAGTTGTTCTTGCCTAAGACAGGTATTTCAGCTACCAACCACACAGGTTAGGCAAGAAGGAAACACTTCTTTATCTACTGGCTTTTTTATTACTCACTCACTGGTGTGTATTTTAAATCAACTCATATTACTAAAATGGATTCCTTTATGTGGTGAAATAATATGAACAATAACACACAAGTTTCTCTGCTAGAATGACTGCCTCTAGTGCAACCATTAGAGTGCTCAAATTGGCAATAGTCATAGTGCTCATTTTCCAGTGGCATCACACCCACGCCTTGAAATCACTAAGAAAACAAAATGTATTTCTTTAGGAAAAAAAACCTGTCAGATTCAATATTACAACTTAGCAATTCCCTATCCAACAGGGAATCTTTTCAACTGAATATGAGGATTTCAGACTAAGCCATTAACTTGCAAAGGCTCAGAACAGAGAGCTTCCCAGTCCCACATTCAAAGCAACATGACCATCGTGCATTTTGTAAGTGCAGTACAGTAGGGCAGTTCTGCTTTCCAAACCACTGCCAGACTTGTTCCCATGCACAGCAGTACTCATCTCCAAGCATTTTAATGAAAAATCAACTATTTCTGATGGAAAAGATATGCACTGTTTTGTGGCTGATATTCATAGGAGATTCCATGTTATTCTGAGCTTCACTCCTTGCCTCTAAGCCATTAATTGTAAATTATTCTACTGCTGGGGAAAGTGTATCTTTGGAAATGCAAGGCTGGAAAACCCTGGAGTTTCATGGAAAGTGTTTTTCTATTTGCATAGTAGCAGGGCTCCAGCATGCTTGACCACGGGCATCACCTTTCTCAGGACTCCCTAGATGTATTTTAGGATCTTACCTAAAATGGCCAGGATACTTCAAGGACAAGTTCAAAAGAGAACAAAGAGCAAAATAAAGCCCCTTATGCAAGGGCTCAGATGAGAAAATCCATTTTTCATTAGGGCATACTAGCATAACCACAAGACCTTACTTCTGTTGGACAGAAAATTCTTCTGTTGATCACAAAGGGCAACTCATGGCAGACTCAAAGAGACCCAGACTTATGAATTCCAAGTACCCTGGGAAATAACACAGGCCTTAATATCCACCACATCCAGCAAAATGCAAATTAGGTTGTGAAAAAGACTACAAACACCTTCCCTCCTCTGAAAACCAACAAAACTGACAATTTCTCGGCTTTTTCCTGTCTCTTTCACTAGCTGACTGTGCTCTGTTGCTGAGGCTTGGATGGGGTCATGGACTACAAACACAACTAATCCATGTCAGCCAAAAACTGGAAAGAGCATAGCTAAAAACCAAGGTGGAATACATGCTGAAACACAGGGAGCCATCACAAAGCTGTTCCGTGCCAAGCTTCTTGGTTCTCCCTTTTCCTTGCTTCAGTGGAGAAGGAAGGAACTGAGGCAATTATTGTTCCAAAAAAGTTCTTGCAACTTTAGTGACAGAGATCCAGGCAAAGCCACCACCTTTTATTTCTGGTTTCAGTTTGGTGTGCACCTTTCCACAAAGACACAGTGGAGTCCCTATCCCAGAGTTCTCACCACGTATTTAGACAAATATCAAGATGAAGTTTGCAAAGACACAAACTTTCCACAATTTGACACCATTTTTCATTCACATTGTGTGTGTTCTTTTGCAGTGCAGGTCAGAGCCTAACAGTCAATGCAAAAGGAAATAATTTGAGCTTTTTCAGTGAGAGCACTGTATTGTTTCTCTGCTGTTCTTGTATATCTGCAAAAGTAACTTGTTCCAACTGTGTTTTTCCTCCATGGAGCACAAGATCTGCCACACAACAACATTCCCTGTCCAAGGCTGCACAGAGAAAAGAGTAAATTTGTATCATTCTTCCTTTGTATGATGATTTCCACAGTGGTGTGAATGTTGTTTAAATTCATTTTCAAAACCAATTTCACCTGCTCCTGTAGCTCTGTGTGAGCTCATATCCCAGCACACAACAATTCTAGAACAAACTTCCAGAATATATCACCTTTAGTAAAAGTTTCACAGCAGGCTCAAAATACTTAAAAGGAAGGAACAAATGAAAGGCTTTCACATAGTCACTATCCTGTTTCAGTGAACTTGCATCTCTCCCATCACACCTCATAGTTCAGTTTTATTGAAATATCCCTGCATCTCTGTTGGCCTCTGCTTTTATCCAGAGCTTTTCTGGATGAAAATCTCCTCTGTTTCTGAGGGAACAGATATCCCCCTCCTGCCTAACCACTTACATCACTGAGGAAATCATCCCCTTGATTGCCCTAACAGTACATTAGCAGCTAAAAATATATATATTTTACCACTTAGGCTTGTGTGCCTGAAAGAGCAGATGATGCCCACTCAAGCAGCTTTTCTACACTCAGATCCCCCATCAATTTCAATGCAAATTCCCCACGGAGAATGACTACAAAGACTGGGCTCCTGCAAATATTTATAGCATAATTCAACACAGTTAATGAAGTAACCATGACACAAACCAGAAAGAATACCAGTTTAATATGTCAGTCCTTAGCCACATGAATAGAAATTAATATATACACATAGATATCATCTAAATCATGAAATAACTACAGGCTCTTCATTGCTAAATAGTGGAGCTGTAACA
>WEIU01010841.1:67336-84289 GCA_013389925.1 Aegithalos caudatus | reverse complement strand
CCCCCCCCCCAAACTGAATACTGAAAGGTAAAGATGTTTAACAGACAAACAGTAGAAAAGCCAAATTTCACTTTAGGGGAAAAAAAAAGGTATGGAAAATAAGCATAGGTGCCCTTACTTAGGGTTCAGTTTTTGTTGAGTAGATAGAGTGATATGTAAACTACTTCAATACTAGCAAAAAACAGGGGAAAAGTGCTTCAGGTTAAATGTCATTGACAAAAAAAAATAAAATACAGGAATTGAAGGATATGTGCTCACATGGAAGGTATCCAAGTATGATAATAGTACCCATCTCTTAATTTCCAGTCATCAGTTTTACACTTTTTACGCACTGCCTGAGAGATAAGTTCCTAGTACTGAGTGCTTATCAGTGCACACGTTGGCAATTTCAAGCAGTTTTGCTCAGGAAAAACAAGATTTCTAAGCTGCAGTCATCTCATTTTTACAAGCATCTGCTATCTTTATTGCTTTAGGATTTAACATTCAAAAGGGTATACACAGCATCTAGTAATTTAAAACACTTTCTTCCTCACAGTAAAACCCTTTAAAAATACGCTTCTGTGTTCATATGCTTGCATTTCATTTGTATTATGGAAACTGATAGAAATTAACCTAAAACCTCACAGTCTACTCTCATGACTACATAAAAATCATACTTCAATCTACTACTTCTACCCTTGCTTTTCCAAAAACAACCCTCAAACTTGAATTATATACAATGTGTGAAGTCAATGATATTAATTCCCTAATTAGATATTCTTTTCCCATTACCAAAAAAAAATGGTATTTGAGGCAATGGAAGTGTGCACAACACATTATTAATCACTGTCAACAATGTGAAAGGTTGCAAAGATAACTACTCATCGTTATAGAATCTGGGCACCTGGCCAAAAAGAAAAAAAAAACACACACACACAGATATTAAGTTATCATCAATGGTTATGAATAGTTCTTGGCTTCCAAAGTTCAACACTCAAACATCTGACACGCTGCCTGGATGTGCCTCACAAAGGCCTGGATTTCAGAGGGTTTAGCTGCACCATGTTCTCTGTGAACATGCAGTGCATTGCCACATATGCTGGCTGACAACGTGCTTCGACTGTAGACACTCCAGAAGTTAAGATATTGGAGCCCAAGACTCAATTTTGAACCATTTGCTGAAGTGCAGAATCACATCATCCTCTCAGACATTAAGGATGAAATGAACCCATTAAACAGTCACCACATTGTTTTATGGTATCTTTGGCATTATCTGCAAAGGAGACAACGCTGCATTACAAATAAAAACAAACAGTCTTTATCCAGCCATTAAGCACAAATCAAGACTGAATGCTTCCATTATTTAGAGGCTGTAAAAAAGTTCTTAACTGAAATCCACTTTCTAGTTTAATAGGAATGGATATAGGAATGGAAAATAACTCATAACATAAGCAGCACCCTAGACTACTAATCTTAATTGGCAACAAAAGATTACCATTGAAGCTCATCATAGCAATTGATTTGCAATAGAATCATTTCAGCATACTGTTCTCTTTCAGAAGAAAATGAGTCATTCCAAACTCCCAGATGAATTTGGTCAGCATAACTGGACACCCCTTAAGTTGGCCAAAAACACGTGCAAGCTGTAAGGATCCGTAATTGGACGCTGCTGTATCCTCCAAGGACCACGCTAACAGACTCTACATCACCTCCCTTACAAAAGGGCCAAACCCAGCTGGGGCAGCAGCTACAACACACACTCTGGGGCACTTCTGGCAGTGTGAGGTGGCTGATGCTCCATGTGGAGGTTCCTCAGGGATGGGGTTGTCCTCCTGACCCCAGGAACAGAGGCAGCTGAGCAGCTGCTGGGTGAATGGAGCACATCCACCAGCACGGACCATGGGGCACACAGCACTTGCCAGGGTTGAGACAGGACAGACTCTGTCCCCTCCTCTCTCTATTCCCTAGCTTAAACTCCCTAGCTTAAACTCCCCCCACCCCACACAATATTCACTGAAAAAGAAGAAAAGCCACTTTTCTCTGTCTTGAATATTTAAAATACACCTGCTGAAAAGGCTTACTGTAGAAATTGCTATTGGAACCACCACTATAACCTGAAGAAGCAGGACATGAGAGACCTTTATACTTGCTCCCATCCAAAATCATGAGATCTATTAAATAAATTAGTGGTTTACTTGGAAGATACCTAGCAAGATAAACTAGTTAGCATGTATGATTTGTTTATACACACACACACCCCTCTTTAGACATTCAAAACATCTTGGAACAATCTTAATCCTAAATCCTTCTGCACTTGATGGTGACCAGCTTTTACTGCAGAGGAAGTGTTATCAGTCATGATCCACCACCAGAAATGATAGGGAGGAGGGACAGCAGTAACTGCTTCACCATCTACAAAAACATGCACAACTGATGTGGATTAGACCAAGTTCTTCAGCTGTCCTTGCTCCCCAGGAGGTGGATCACCCCCATTCCCACACACACCTCTGGCTCTGTGGGATATTTCTCTCAGCCCAGCCACTCTTTTCAGAACACACCAAAGCTCTGTACAGGCAGGAATTGTCTGCACCTCGATGCACACATGAAAAGCCACTATGGAACAGTAAAAAAAAAAGAGCTACTATGGAGCAGTACAATCATTAACAGGCTGCAGAGTATTGTGGTTTTGTTGTGGTTTGTAAGAGGTATTTTTTGTTTGTTTATGGTGGTTTTGTTATTGTTTAAATTAAGGACACTTCAATTTTTAAGCAGATTTCCTCATATGAGGTGTATGCTTGCATCATACTTGCTTTCCATGTGTCTTGTGTTCTTTCCTGCAAGACTACAACAAGTATTTCTCATAATTTATCAAGATTATCCATTTCTAATTTCCATTTTACTAACAGCAACAAAAACTCCAAATAAAAAACAAAACCAGCACTGCAAGAACAAGCCAATTCTCCTCCAGCTTCCCATCCTCCCTCATTCTTCTAGTCTCCCAAAGATTTTGGAGCTACATTGCCTGAAAGCCACACAGGGCCATGCTGACAGCTGGATTAATCTGAAAATGATGCCCACCTCCTAAAGGAAAAAAGCCCACAACCAAAAAAAAACCCCAAAAATCAGCTTAATGCAAGAGGAATCCAATACTGGGAGCTGTGTGTCTCAGATATTCCCATCTGCATAGGGCAGCACTGAAGGGGTCACCCAAACAAGGCAGCCCTTGACATGTGAAGCTGCAGCAGCAGGACAGTAGCAGACAGATCAGTCCAACCTGTGTGACACACTCAGATTGTGGAGGGTTCTTTTGGCTGAAGTTTTTAGTAAAGCTCCAGAGATGCTTCTTGCTATTGGAACACACCCAGGCTGGGCCAGGTATCACCCCCAAGCTGCAGCACTTCCCAACTCAGATCCTGCCACAACAACCTAGGGAATGAGAGGGGGAAGATTTTCTTTCACACCACAGCACTTCAGACACTCCCCTCCTGAACCACAGGGCTCCATCCTTCCTGCTATTATCCACAACTGGCAATTGGAAACTAATATTCTCCTCAATGAAGAGATATGCTTATACACGTGGAAAAATCCAACAGCCACATCTACAAGCCAAAAATACACCTAAAGACAGATGAATACAGAAGACTAAAAACGTTGTTTATGCCATTACTGATCACAATGGATGTTACAAAATCTGGATTTTCTGCTAATGCCACTCAGTACTTATCTTTCTCGCTGTGATTCTGTCAAAGCGTTAAACACATTGACTTCACACTCAGCCATTGAGAATACAGTGCATGACATGAGACCACCCACCATCAATTCCAAGTTCCAGGCTCTCAGGAAAGCAACCAACTGCCTATCTACCTAGAAAGGCCCTTGCCTGTACATGCTTCCATCTATTTTGGCATTTCGACGTGCTGTACTGCACTTTGGGTTACTGCACAGTTTACACAAGGTGAAAAATCTCCCCCACACTCACCTTTCATCCTCTGCCAGCTGGTCTATTATGCCATGTCATCTGAGTTTTTAAAAGGAGGCACCCATGTATTTATTTTCCTCACCTGATAAATATTTATGAATATTTTATTCCAGTCCTAACACATACACACTATAACTAATCTTCCTTTTGTTTAGTCAAGCATCTTAAAGGTAAAGGAGTTTGAAGACAGGCTCTTCCTATTGCCAAGCCCGAGCTCCAGCAGTCAGCATATTAATCAAAATGATGCCAGGTTGGAAGGCAAATTAAAGAGACAATAACAACAAACCAGCACATAAGATTAATATGAGCTTCACATCAATGGAGTGCATTATTTAAAACAGGCAAAAATTAAAAGTTTGAAATATAGATTTCTTCTGGTGCTTTGTGATGATCTTCTCATTCACAGAATGTGAGCTACCAGCCTGAATAGCATTAAAGCTCAAACATTATGCAATTAAGAGATGGCTGATGCAACTTTCATTCATTTCTAATACCTTATGCCAATTATGATCAAGGCTGATATGGGAAAGGCACACTTTCAATAACTGAATTAGCACCATCTAGTTTTTGTTTGATTAGTTTAACATTCATGTTATGAACCAATGGAACAATAGTAGAACAAGTGAGGTCCAATTCATGCTCACAAAAAGATTTAACTACAAACCAACTTTCCTTACCCTAAGCCTTGCAATTCTGTGATCTCTCCAATTTCTAACTACTACCATTCCTACTGTGTTCACAAGATTTACTTTAAAAATTTGAGTATCACAGTACTAAATTGACGACATTTTAAAAATTCATCACCCTGTTTGACACGATACAGCGAACATCAATGAAGAAAACAAGGCATGTGAATTAGGAGACTTCAGAGAGAGACAGTGAAGTAACACAGGCAATTCCATCTGCCTTGTTACATTTTTGGAGTAGTCATATCGGATGTATGTTGTTTATCCAAAACAAATCCTCCAAGTTACTGAGGATCTGGTAGTCACGGCTGTCATCACAAGGAAGAGCTGAAAGACTTTAGAAAATAAACTGCAAGCTAAACGCTAGCAGCACGTAGAGCTCTCATTTTCCACCTATAAGTGAGGTTTTATCACAACAAGCCTACCTTGTCTACAATTTCTCAACTGTTAACACATCTCAGAAGCTACCCCTCTTGCCCCTCAGCTCCCTTTGAATACAACTCCTTTTTTTTAGGGCAGAATACTTGAAAAATAGCTACGCAAGCCTGAGTACATATTTATTACCATCAATGTGCAATGGCCTCAAGAGACATCCACACATCATAATCTGTTAGCAAGAAAAGGAATCACAGTCTTCAATACCAGGCTATTTTTTCCCTAATGCTGCAAGGACAAGCTCATTTGTAAGCCAGATCATTTCTTTCTAAAGGATGAATGACAGTCTTCTGTAAAGAAGGGATTTTTATAATTCTAACACAAAAAGGGAAAGGTTTTTTTTTTCCTCATTCTACCACAAAAAATTATGTCCATCATCTCACCAACTCGTACTTTCATAGGGATGTTGCAGGAGTCTCTTAGTCTCCAAAAAAAATGAGTCTGGCTCATTTTTGGAGCTGCAGCAGCCTCCTGAGCAGTTGGAGAAAGTTGAGGTACCCCCACTGGCTCCATCTCCCAATAATGCTGTGCACAGAGAGCACGGGTCACTGTCACATCCTTCCTCTGGGTTACATTCCCAGATAAAGAGAAGAAACACAGAGTGTTTCTGACTGACTGGCAAAAGGGTTTGTGCAAGAAAAGGCAAGAAACTCACATGTATTAGCCCTTCCAGTCTTCCTCTGCAAAGGGAAATTAGGACATGATATAGAAAACAATAATAAGTTACTGCATTACAAAGGGAATTCAGCTGGGAGAGTAAGTTCACTTAGTCCAGCAGTCTCCTACCAGTTATTTTAGAGTTATACCAATGTGACCTTGAACAATTTTAGAGGAAAATTTCCATTTCCATCTGTAACACACCTATTTTACTGCCAGGTTCTGTTACATTTTAAGTATTCCTCTTAATCCTCTGAAAGTAACACATGAACATGAATGCAAACACAGACATGTGATGCTTTTCAAGCAGGAATACCTAAGAAATACACATTTGTCACACTCACCAAGAATTCCTTCATCTGCACTGCTCCAGTAAATATGCTTAAAGTTGTCTGTTGTACTGGATCTACACCTTAACAGAGAAACATAATTTCTTTGTCAAAGAATTTACCAGAGCTTTGCTGCTACTGGAAGATGGCACTAATATTTGTTTCTTAAAGTTATGAATTGCTGCAGTGTACAAGCATAAATAAATCTATACCACATCTGTCAAACTAGACTATAATCAAGCAGAAAAACCCCTAACACTGAGTGTCTAAAAATAAATACTGACAAATGCATGTCTGTCTCTCCCTAATGCCTCCCTTTCTGGAAGACCCCAAGCTTTGCAATACACCCTAAAATTAGTAAAGAAGTCTGAATTATCACAGAGTCTTATTTCCTGTACACTCCTTCCTCCTTTTTCCCATTCCCTTTCCTACCACTCCCTTCACCAGGAATATCACAATAGATAGCAGACCTCAGGGATATCTAATTTGCTTCCAGGCACAGACATAACAAGAGGCAATGTCTGGCTGTCCAATTTGAATTTCCCAGCTATTTAGGTTTTGAAGTATTTTATACCATGGCCCACACATTATTCCAAGTGACAATTACTTCAAAGCCAGAGGGTAGCCATTTGCATAATAATGAACATTTTTCTAAGGAGGTGTGTGGGGAAACTATACACTAATGAGTTAGGATGTATATTATCTGAAAGTCACACTTGCTTTATAAAAATAATTAAAACACAACCTCTAGTCTTCACCTTCTTGTACCTTTTATGTAACAGATATGGACACCTGTCCTATTAAATGCACAGGACACAGAACTAATTTTTGCAACCCTGAGTTATCTGACAGTCAGTAATTTCCACTGGACTTTTCCCATGTGTAAGAGCTGGGAAGTGGGCTGGCTCCTGAAGCAGTGCATCAGGTGAAATGCATCCTGTGGCACAAAAAACATGGGTTTGCTACACCTTAATCACAGAAAGAATGAGGGAAACACAGCAACTTCTGCTAAACCACTGTCAAAAAAGGGAATGAGAGACAAGGTGGATTTCACAGCTGCAGAAGCATTTCCAGGAACACTCTGCTATTGGGGCAAATTTTTATACAATCTAACCAGTAACAGATTTTTTTTTTTACTAAGCAGCGAGTTCTCTTTAGCATCCTACAACCCTTTTTAATATCAGAAGTTAGTTTTATTTTGAAACAAGTATTCTTATACTCCAAAGAATACACCCTATACTACATCAGCACTTACCTGTATTTACTGCTTGAGCCTTTTGCTTTCATTACCTTTGAAATTAGATTGATGAAGCCATTAGGATCCTAGCTATAAAATCTTCACTTATACCACAGGATGTGGAAAACTGGAATAAGAGGCTCACTAATGCACTGAGCCCCAGCTACAGCATCATGTCCAGCTTTCACTCTTTAGCCCACACTCACAAGGGCCCCAGACAAGGCACCCCAACGCCAACCAGAGAAGACAGGATATATAATCCACCCCAAACTGGGGATTTGCCACAGAATCAAGATTGCTGGCAAAATTTTGAAATATCCCAGTTAATTTATGACCATTAATACTCACAGTCATCCCAGATAAGAACAATAATCACAAGAAATGCCTTAGGGTTTTAAAGCCTGTTGTCAGCAGCAGCAGCTGGAAGAAGGGCTGGATTTCTTCCCTGCACACAAGGCAAGCAGCTGATGCATCATACTGCTGTGTTTCTGTCCAGCTCTGAAAGATCAGCTATTGATCAGTGCCACTGGCAACACAGCACACCAGACACTGTCACAGGATTTGAACCAGCAGATCATATCAGTGTAGTCTCAATCCACCATCACAGAAGAGGGGGGCAAAAGCCAGTTTAAAACTACATGCTCTGGAGATACACACAAATGCTAGCAGGGAACACCCTCCAGACATAAGCAGAAGGAGGGGTGCCATATAAAGTCTTCATCAGCACTGATCCTCACTCCTTTAAGACTGGAAATAATCAACTCTTCCACATTATTCAAGAAAATTTCAGCAAACAAAAACAATTTCTGCCTGATTTTGCAGCAGCATCTGCACTTATCTGCTGTGTAATCTGTCTACCATGCAAGCATTTTCAGAGGCATGCTTGCCAGGATTTTGGAATAAACCTTCAAGAATAATTGTTCTGCTTTTTGTTCATGTGGGGGAAGGCGGATATGCCCCCAAGCATATTGCAATTCATCCCCATGCTCTATTTTGGGCATCCTGCTCAGAGTGCCATCAGCAAATTTGCAAAAGGTGCTACAGATGTTTTCTAAAGAGATTCCCAGAGTCCTATCCTTGCAGTAATGCTTCATTCACACTTCTCCCATCAGAGAGAAAGAGCCACAACACAAGCAGCAGTTATTTATGCATCTCATCAGCTACTTGGTTTCATCTCCTGATCAGTTTTGTGTTATTTCATTCCCTCCCTCTCAAAGAGGCTTTAAGCCACAGTTCATATGGAAAACCACGAATGTCCTTTGTGGCTTAAGCCACCTGCTTGCACATGGGGGTTTCTTCCACATCCTTGGAACTTCAGCTGAAACTCCTTAGTCAAGTTATTTTCGAGGTAATGAGGAAGATAAATAGTATTTGTACCTGTGCCACATATAATTTATCACTTTATAAAGGTAAAGCTCAAAAATGTGGGCAAGCCTAAGGCCTCAAGGAATCACACACAAGCTTTTTTCATTGTTCAGTAACACAGATGTGGGGAAAGGTCAGGGCAAAGAGATGGAAGAATGACAGAATTACACAAGTCAGTTCTAGTTCTCTGTGCCACAGAGTCCCCAGGCTCAGGTTCCCCCCTTGCAGTCTGATCTTTGGTTGACATCACCACAGATCCTTCTTATGACATCCTAACATAAATGTACACAAGTTGGAGAAAAATCATCCTGGAATCTTAAAAAGTTTGCAAATTCCTTTACCTCAACAAAGATTACAAGAGACATCAGCTGAATAAGCAAGATCCCTGGTCTATATTATATAAACATTTTTGACAATATGGAAAAATTCTTCATGACCAGGGTCTGGTTGGCAATACCAAATGACACTCCTATGACTCTCTCATTGAAACCATTGAAGAAAGAACTTCCAGATAAAACAGAAGAACAAAATACTTTGTAGCAACCACTAAGGTCAAAATCTGCATCACTAAAACAAACACAACTATCTGTTTCTTTGAGTCAATTTCTCAGTGAGGAGTGGTTTAAAATTGTCACAGACAACACACCCACAAAAAGGGTTATAGAAGCATCTTAAAGAGCAGGAAACTTATGACCTTAAAGCAGGAGCCAAGCCCTGGACACACCACCAAGATACATCCACGTAACTAAAATCTCCCAAATCTGATTCTGTGATTACACGGTTTAAAGGGCTGAAATTTATTAACAACCTTAATTACTGCAATAAAAACATAAAATCCAGTCAGGAACTAAAATTCTACAGAGATTGTGATGTTTACAGAAGGTTTTAAATGTCTGAGAAATAAAGGAGAAGCTGACATTTTCTCAGTTCTCCCGCTCAGTGGATTTTTATTGCATGTACATTTCCATAAAAACCCAGTTAGTGAAATTATCAAAACACCACAACACAGCTTGCTGTAATTTCATAAGTTAAGTCTTGCTGCAATTTATAAGTGGTTATACTTGAGTGCTTCCACACTGGCTCAGCAGCACAGCACCCAACTCCATTCATTAGTCTCAGCACAAAAATCTGCTAATAAACACGGTACCCTGCTTTAAACAACACAAGTCCTCAGTATAAGCAGGTAAGATTACTTCTGCTCTTTAAACTGACTTTGAGATAAAGGTAGCAGCAGAGCATCCTCAAGCAAATGGGAACTGTATCAATAATAAGCCAGGAAAAACACAAACCCAGGAGAAAGCCAAAGCATATGGCTTCGGTCACGGGTATCACAAGGACCGTTCCAACAAAAAACAAGTCAAGAGAGAAAGATGCCCCTTGAAAACAGTGTTAGTCTGCTTGTAACACTGTAAAACTGCAGCTTGCACATTCTTCATTCAAAATAAAAATTATTTAAAAAAGAAGGAGAGCTGAGGATGTTTACTATCAAGTAGCAAAAGGGGAAAAAAACACCAATAGACCAGCATCAGTTTGGCTTTGCAAGGTCCAGTGCCAGACACACTCTGCCTCTGTGGCAGCATGGCCAGGGAGCTTGCATTGAGATTTCAAAGTCCAGAGTGACCTTTTTTTTTGCAGTCAAAACCAAAAATGCCCACAAATTAATGTACAAAAGCAACCACCCATCTATAAGCCTGTGAGGTGCAGCACACCATGCTATTTCTGTGCTGCTGACAACAGGCACAGTCCTTCCTAAAACCAACCAGCCCAGTACACCAGGTAAGTAAGTGCAAGTAAATCTCTAAATAATTAAAAGCACAAGTTCAACAAAGACAAATGTTTAGTTACACAATAGAGCACATCTAAGCGTAAAATACACATTTACAGAGATCCTTCCAAAGTCAGAATGCATTTCACAATTACATTTTACTCATCGTTCAGTCAAAGAGGGTTCAGTCAGGCAGAGCAGAAGACACTTCTGTCACTATTGAACATAGACATTTCTTAAGGATGTCCCACTAACTTAGAGCTATGGACCTGAATGAAAAGTCAAGAAGAAGGGGGAATGAAGGATGGAAACCAATTGCAGAAATACTTTGTTTCACTCATCAGCAGAAAATCCATTTTATCAGAACACAAGGCAGCACTAAATTTTTCATGATAGGACATGAAAATGTACCCAACAAGATTACTTCAGCAGCAGTTTTTACCTCAAGTACAATTTTTACCTTCAAGAAAACAAAAAAATTCACTGCTCATGAGTGATCATCCACTCAATACCAAAACAATACTCTACATACAAACTTCAGGAAAAGTCTGTAGCATCACCTGTATTATTCTTTATTTAAAGACACTGTTGCCAAGGTCATATCCTGGCATAAAGGCTGCTCACTATTCACATTAGTATTCATGTTGGTAATCCTGCTACCTTCAGATGGTCAGCTTACACGCTTGTTAAACCTGATCAAATTCTGCACTTGTACATTAACAGTTACATGGAATTTGGCTATGTAATTCCCACTAGAGCCAACTTAAGATATGTACATGGTTACATTGCTATCCCAAAGATTAATATGAGTCCTCTTTAAAGTCAGCCTGGGAAGCTGTGGTGAGTGAAAAGAACCTGCTTTGGCTGATTTCAGCAAAGTCAGAGGCAGCCCAGTTTTGAATTCTTGAAGATCAGCCAATACATAAAAATCAAAACCCCATCCCTCCAAAAAACAAGCACAAATACTAAATCTTGTCTTGCTTTAATCAATATAGCTACTAAGCTGACACTTAAAAATACACTTAAAAAAACAAACAGGAAACTAACCTTTAATTCTACACTGCAAATGCAGACCTAGTGTTCTGTATTTCACTTGGGAAAGACAAGCCAGATCCATCATCGAGGGGTGTACATGCACAGACTGATTTCTTACTGCTTCAGAAATACCACACAATGGTTGACTTTATGTCCATAAAATACATGGTGATAAAAAGGATAATGCACTCACCTGATTAAAAATGAGCTTGATCTTATTTCTCCCAGCACAAGCTTCATTTCCAATAACAAAAAAGTGTCCATTGATGACTAATTTTAATGGCCTTTGATCACATATACACTTTTCCCTACCAGAAATCTAAGAATTTTAAGTTTAGAACACTAAAGTCTACATTACTAGTCAACTCCATAATAACATCAACCGAGTTGCATCAACATTATTATTATTGTTATTATTCCAAACTGATTTTTCCCAGTAAGCATAAGTCTAAGCACAGCTCTCATCAGTAAGCTTTCCCTGAAAAATTCTATAGGAAATGAAATGCAATACTCTATTAAGACTTGTTTTGCAAACAGAAGCGAGAGAGATCACCCAAGCATGCAGAGTCATTAAAATGGATCTTACATATATCATTATAAATTTAATAATCTCCATGACGGCTAGAGTTCAAGTTAAAATGGATGTCAGCAAAGCATGACCAATTGATGTTATCCCAGCTGCCACTGAGCCTCACTTGGGGTTCTATTATACATTCAGAGGCCCCATGCTACATGTGCACCAAATACCCAGAGCCAGGAGCAGATGGGAGATGTAGGCTCCCATACCTATCAGCAAGGAGAGACAGACATAATTGCATATTAATTCTGCTGCATCAAAACAATTACAGCATACTTGGGTGGCACAGGTCACAAATGTTTTTCCCATCACACCCCACAGAATACTGCAGTATAATGTTGTACACTGAAGGGGGGGAAAAGTGTTCTAGCAGCCTCCAGAAATTAAGTCAATAGAGGGATTTTGTTTCAACCCTTATTGATTTACTTCAGTCCCAAAATGCTCCCTCGAAAAAAAAGTAGAAGGAAGACCTTGGCAGCTTGTCAGTTAATAGATCATGCTTGGTGCAATTAAGATACATTCAGGAGTTTTATTTTGTTCCCCAAATAAATGTTCCCCAAATGCCATTTCTCTCCAAGCAAGCAGCTGCATTTTATCCAATTCCTGAAAGTTTTCCAGGCTGCTTAGATTTCTAATGGGGTGACAGGGAAACCACTTCTATTCTTCAGCAGACCTGATGAAACTGTGACACAAACCTCCCTCTCCCTGAAATTAGACAGTGCTGTTGAGCAGCAAAACAATAGCTGACGGTCCATTTTTTTTGTTTCCAAGTCAGTTTTCAACTGAAATAAGAATCATGCAGGGGAAAGGAGCTCTCCACACAGAGCTGAACACGGCATTTTCTATCCCCCATCAACTCTGCACGGAGCAAGACATCAATGATTTATACAGCAGAACCATGTCAAGCTTTGGTTTGCTTGACTGGTGCCAACAAAACAACTTTGGAGTCCCAGTTGTTCACCAGCTGCAGTTTTGTCTGAGACAAGGGCTTCACTTAGGTCACTTTAGTGCACAAACCCATCAGGATGGGATAACACAACACCACCTTGACACACAGAGCTGCCACAAAGCACTTGTGCAAAAATAAAGGCCAACAGCTGACATTAGGCACGTTCCATTCTACATTTTGGGTCAAGCCAAAATTACATCTGGCAACTGCAGCAAAATGACAACAGTACCACCAGGACAATGAGGACACTTAACAAGTGTACGACATTCTCAGCAAATTATAACACCAAATGCCAAGAAAGCGTTTTTCTAACCACTCCACTAATGATATCAACAGGAAAAAAAAAGCTAAACTTAAAATAAATCAATAATCTGACCAGACTCAGTAAGAGTCAGTACATTTCATTTGCACTGTATGCCTCTTTCATCAACAAACAGCCAGAATTCTGGAAATTTTTCCCTTTTTTTTCCACTCATACCACAATTTCCCCTTCCCTCAGCTCTTTGCTCCATACGTTGGAAGAAGCCTGAAGAGAAAGACAAACATTTTCTAAAACATATAATCAGGAGAAGAGATCTACAGCTGGCTGAGCATAGCGAGCAGCAAGTGCAAGTGATAAAAGCATTATGTGGAGCTCTTCTGCCACTCGCATCTCCTTCAGTAATTTAAGCAGAAAGTGTTCCCACCTTTTGTCACTTACCCTTTTTTGATCTTCCAGTCCATGTGTCACAGTCTTTCTTTTCTGATGTTGGCTGGATTCAGAGCCAGGTTCCATTTCCCTGTTACAAAGACTCTTCCAGCCTCTTTAAGCTTTCTCTAAAAATCCATAGTATAAACAACAAAAATCTAAAAATAATTCTAAAAAAAGGCGAGATAATTCCTTCAGACCTCGTCCATTGTCTTTTATCATCCTTCTAAATTCCTGTTTGCCATCACTGCTCATTATCTTAACAAGCAGCCATTCTGTGAGCCTCTATATCCTATAGTAGCTCAGATGAAGGTTTCCATGTAGTGCCTTACAGAAGGATGACAGAGCTGAATCCAAACCCAGTAGTTTGTGCCACATTATTGCTCCATCAGCAGTCTTTTCAGTGCATTCCTGGCACAGATAATTTATATGTCAATAGAGGTGTAAATGTGCATTTAATCCACTGTGTTGATATTATCAGCATCCCTCTCGTGGGCCACCTTCCTCCCATAAATCAATGTAAACACTTCGCAGTGATAATTGCCTTTTGCAAATCTAGCAGGTGTTAATTACGTAAAATCATCCAGGCACACTTGTCATCTTCTTCTATGTATTCAAACAAATACCTAGAGGAGTGGGGGGAGGAAAAAAAAAGCAGTTTTTACCATCTTGAAAGAAAACATAGCTACTGATAATCTTTGCCCACCACCAAGAGATGCAAGTCAGAAGTGATACAATAATTACATGTTTTGAACGTACTACACTCCCCATCCAAGCTTCTCAAAGTGCTTTGATGCCTGTTTAGAGTGTTACCTTGCCTTTGGGGCTTCTTGCATAAAACCAGCTCAGAATGACAATATGGTACATCAGAGGTGAACCTACTGCAACAACACTGACTGAAGCCTGCAAGGATCAACTCAAAACTCAGCTTTCCAGGGTTCAGAGTCCCAAATATAAAGCCAAATCCACTTATTCCTCTGGGGTCTCTTACCCAGGGACCTTCCTCCACAGTCTGTAAAGTTATTGAGTGCCACCTCCCAAAATCCTGAGCATGATAATGTGTGAACAAACAGGTTCTGTTATTCCTTGGGAAAGAAAGCAGAGCAACACCTGAAATCACAGCTTAGCAGGTCAGCCAGCTTAAAATGCTGTTCTCTTTGTACTGAGCAGCACAAGTTTATTACAAGAGACAAAGAGTCTCCTGAGTTAATTTGTAAGGTGGGATCAATATCAGCAGGCTTCAATATGCAAGCACCAGGAAAAACACATTTACTACACTGAATTCCATACTAAAAAGGCTGAACATTAAATCAATTTTAGCCACCTTAGCTGAGCATGGTATAAGAGCACATATTTAGCTGCATGTTGTTACAACCCTGGTAAGCACCAAAGAAACCCAGACCTGTGTCCTATGTAACAAAGGAACTAATAAGAACATCAGACACTCTCCCACCACTGAAGGATAAACAGCATAAAAAATAGATTTCTCACAACACAGTGGAAATGCTTGTTCTGCATGCTGAGGTGCCTTGCTATGCCAAGGCATAAATCTTGACAAGACAACAGGTAGAAACACTGCTTTTGCTTATCACTTCAAATGCTCTCTCACCATGAAGCAGTAGGTCATTAAGCCAGTTCTCTTTCCTCTAAAGAGCACAGGAAAGAATACAGCTGATTGCAGCAATGCTTTGCCATTTGAAAGTAATCTAAAAACACATCTAAGCCATTTTACAGAGAAACAGGAGGTTTCCAATTTTATTTTGCTCCAGAATCTCCTCCTGATCTGTGGTTTTAAACCTGCCAATAGCCAAAGAAATCAGACAGGTACCTTGAAGCCAATATATGGCCTCTGACCTTAGCAACAAATATCACAAGCAAAAAAAAAGCCAAAAAAACCCAAATTTTATAAATATCCTTAAGTCTCACCGAGGAAAACTTTTTCCCTCCAGTGATTTCACTGTGATGTGACACATGAGACTGCACCAGTCACATCGTGTAATGCCATGGAATAGCATGACATAACCAGTGCAACTAAGGACAACATGAAAGGTCCCCTCAACTAGGGAAAAAAAAAAAAAAAGAAGAAGAAAAAGTGCAGTCTCTGGAAGTTGCTGTGCATTCAGTGTTCCAGCTTAAGCCATCATGGAAACAGCCTCTCTGGGGAAACATGTGAGGATCTATTTGTATGTAGTACTTAGTACATGCCTGCAACCTAAGACTGTGTGCTGTAGGTATTTAGTGTCACTGCCCAAGTTAGGTACATTAAGCTTCATATATTTAAAAAAAATATATTAACAGGAAGGAAAAAAATGCATCCTGAAGCTTAAAGAACCATTTCAAGTCACCAACAAACCAAAACATTTTTGAATATCTAAACCAAATTTTAGTCTTACTATCTCCAGTAAAAATAAGTTCCACTTTTTAATCTCTGTGCATATCTAAATGTGGAGATGGATTTATTAACAAATTTAATTTAACGCCAATTAATTGGCATTAAATACAAAACAAACACTTCAAGGAGAAAAAAATGGCAAGGTTTGCTGGGGAAATCACCACACAGCCATAAACACTGAAACCGACAAAAAACCCAAGTGACCCGAAATCTGTGTTAGGCCATTCTTCCATCACAGCAACATTCAAAGGCCCCAGCTGGGCTATGATTGAACATCCTCCCTGAATAAACAGCTCCGGGAGCTCAGAGCCCACACCTGACCATGGTTTGAACACATTAACAGTCTCAACGAAGCACAGGTGAATTGATATTCTTAAATTTAAGCCATAAGGGCTCCCCGTGGATACGTCCTGCCAGGTCCATCCTCAACACACGGTCCCAAAAAGGTCCCCACCTGCACAGAATGTCGCTCAGAAATACCTCGCTGTGTGCCCAGACCCTCAAGGACGCCGCCTGGCCGCCAGCCTTCCATTAAAAGTAACGCGAATTAACATAACTTTTGGGGGTTTTCTCATTAAAATGTAAGCCATCTCGCAACACCGGGAATTTTTAATTCCCGCAACCGCCGGCGTTTCGGGACCAAGCAAGGCAGCAAATCCACAAGTTCTTTTTTTTTTTTTCACACGGGGAAGAGAAGCCCGGCGGGCTGCGAGTCCCGCGGCTCTGTGAGGTGCCAGACAAAACCCCGCGGCTCCGGGGACACCCGGGGCGGGCGGGCGCCCCTCGGTGGGGCGGATAAAATAATAATAATAATAATAACAGACAAATAATCGCAGAGGGCAGCGGCAGCAGCACCACCCGCCCGGTGGCCGGCCCCGCC
>WEIU01010841.1:40980-66857 GCA_013389925.1 Aegithalos caudatus | reverse complement strand
TTCGGCTCTCCCGCATCACCTGCCCGAAGAAACCCCCCGAGGCCGCAGTGTCGCCAGCAGAGCGCTGCGGGAAGGCTTTTGGACAGAACATGCCGTGTCCCTCCTCGCCCAGCCCTGCCCGCTGTCCTGCATCCCGTTCCCGTGCCTTGGGAAGTAGGAGCATCGCTGCAGGACCGCCGGCACACAGGTGCGGGCGATGCCGCCCGAAGGATACCACATGGCTCTGTTGCTCCAAAGCACTATTAATGCAATATATTGTTGGTAGCAAACGTGTCTTGATTAGGTCTGTATTTAAAAAAAAGCTGATGTAAATGTGGTATCTCCCTCTCGTTAGTGCAGATCCTTGCATTGTTGGAGCTGGGCCAGCCTGCTCCGGACCCTCGCAGGCTTTAACAAGCCGGAGCTAATAAGCCAGGCTGGGTGTAAATTCACTCCTCGCAGAGCCACTTAGGAAGCTCAGCACCAGTTCTGGAAATTACAAGTAGCTGCACTCCAGAAAGTTCAGCAGAATCTGACACGACTTTCTGGCCCAGCAGACTTCAAGCAGCCTTGGTCACCATGCCTGGCCCACACAAGTTCTGTGAGGGAGCGAAAGGAGAGCTAGCAAATACTATCACAGATGCAAAATAAGGGGTGGGGTTATATTGATGGATTCGGCCCCAAACTGAAATGCAGTTTTTGTAGTGGGAGTGCTGTAGCACGCTGTGTTCTGGGCAGAATGTTACTGTCAAATTCAAGGCTGGCTGGAGGCCACAGATGTAGGATGATGTTGAGGGACTGTTGATTTCTGAGGGCCATCAGCTGGTCATGCTTCACTGCCTGCTCTGGCTTCAATCCAAGGAACCAAGGGTGGGTACTGCCAAGCACCCTTCATAAGAGACCAGCGAGGAGAGGAGCAATTCCTGTTCCATGGGAGCAGATATTCAGGAGCATCTTCAACTTTCACCCTTCCTATCCCAGACAGGAATATCACCAGCCCAGCTTTTCAAGGCATTTTCCTCTCTACACTTGCTACTTAGTCCTGTATGTGACTCCTTCTGTGGCACCTTGTTCCTGAACAAAGAAAATTCAGTTCAATTCCAAACAAAATTACAGCTACAGTCCTGCCCTGCTTTTAGCTTTATCCTCAAGGCTCGATTCATCGGAGCTTTCAGCCCAGTACTTGGTACATCTACCAGTAAATAAAATTTACATCTCATTTAAACCATTTCTTTGGTTCTGTACTTTAAATGTCAAAGTATGTGGCCTCTGTAAAAAGTAACCTATGAACTTAGATTGCCTGAGGTTTTGTTTAAGCTTACCTGGAAAAACAAGATGTCACAAACACCTGGGCTGCTGTGGCTCTTGAGACCTTTGGGGACAATGTGTCTTGCAGAAGGCTTCTCCTCTGTGACTCCTTGTCTGGCCTGTGCTCCAAGGTCTTTTCAAGCATTTTGAGGCACTTGCTGACTGCCACATCCCATGGAAGATGACATTTCTGTCAATGTGTGACCCATCTGCAATTTTTTCTTTTTGGTACCAATATTTCTCATGTAGAAACCAGGAATGAGGAATTAAGCCAAACAGGTTCTTTGGCAAATTCAGATGGTGTTTCAGTATGGTAAGAGATGGTTTATAATACATTACTTGGAAACTCTGCTGCTACTGTAACATTTTTATGTTTAGAAAATCTTCTTTTAAAATATGTGGCTAGAGGTAGAAAAGAAGATTAGAACAGCCTAGTCTGTGATAAAGGAAAATTTCAATTCAATGGGACTGCTGTAAAGGCCCTTATTTATTTTTCTCAGCAGTTGCATTCACTCGCTTGCCTGCAGCTTTAGTTGCTGTGGAGGTTTTCTTCTGTAAATTCTTCAAAGTGATGGATTTTCCCTTTGAAAGAATGCTTGAATGTAGAGAACTACAGAAGTGTAACCTTTTTTATTTTTTTCCTATACACGTGATGGCTTGAGCTTTGAAAAGACTGCCACCTCTTTTGTTAATTTGCATACCAAGAGCCTAAAAATTTGCATTACTGGCTTCATACTCCCCAACTGAAAGACAAGAACAGTGACCTCCCACTCTTTCCAGTTAAATGTCATCTGAAATACATGTTCCTCTCCTCAGACTAGTAAGATATTCAGCATTTCATGAATCAAAGAAGCACAAGGCTTATTTTTGTTGATTAAATGTTATGGTTGTGGCAAGAAGCACTAGTGTACAAGGTGTTGCACATGTGCACCCTCCCCAGTTACAATTTACACAGACAAAAGGCAAGAGAAAAAAAAAAAAAAAAAAAAAGGCACAACATTTTAATCTCTGTTTTAGAAGCAGAAAGCTATGGCACAGAGCTGATGAGGAGAATTTGCCAAGATCACATCTCCCAATTGAATCAGCATCTTAACCATAAGCTATCCCTGCTCCTGTTGGTTCTTATCCTTTTGAAGTATTCCAGCCTGTTAGATAGGTAAAAGTAATCATATGTAAAGTTGGACCAGTCCAAGTCCAGCCTTGGACTCTTAAAAAAATAATGATCCAAGTCCAAGTCCTCACTAGACATTAACACAGAAATAATTCTCTTATTTAAGAGTCCATACATAACCAAAGGTAACTGTCATTGTCCTGCATAAATCAGTAACAAAGAACTTAAATTGCACAGTTTTAGGCATTAGGGATAATGTCAATCAAATCCCAGTACAATTCCTATGAAAAAGCCATTTAGCATTTTCACAGAAAGGAAAAGATTGTGGGGTAGGAGCAGCAGCCTGGGACTTGGGACTCCTGAATTTGCCAGCTTTATGTCATGTAAGGCCACCCTGGGCTCTGTGGAAGCACACCAGGTTCCCACAGGATAAAGTCTAAATGCCAGCCTTACGCTGCAAACGCGTTAAATCAAAGGTTGCCTTTTACCACCAATTCTGTAGAAGTTGCACTGAACAAGCCCTTCCTCTTGGCTGGAGCTCAGAGGTGACAAGTCCTCAGTGACTGAGTCCACCCTGACACTGGCCATGCTGTGGTCCCAGCCTGGGCTGAAGCACCTCAATCACCATTGCAGTACAAGGCTTCTTCAGTGCTGTGGAAGTCGTGATGCCATAAACCCACTCTTTGCCATAAGCATTTAGAAATATGAGGCTTCCTCTGCAAGGGCCTTTTTCCTGACACTGCTAAATGTCAGAGAAAGTTCAGCTCTAACACATTTAGAGATGCCTAAAAATACTGAATATTATTCATACTCTCAAAGAACTAGTTCCTATTGCAAGTGAAAAATGTTTCATAATTAGAAAACAAAACATTCATGAAGAGCTACATGCAATTCATCATCTGAAGAATTTAAATCATTTAGCTTCAGATAATTCAGCTTTGATCCATAAACTGTAAGTTTCAACATTTCCTGAGGTGTTTTCACAGACTTTTGAGGACAATCTTGAGTTCATTTGCCTGTGTGTCTGCTGCAGGGTCTGGTAAAACATTCTGTTACAAAACTGATGGCTGCAATGGTAGGAGTGTTTAGATAGCAAAAAACCAGGGATGTTAAACGAAAATAGCAAAGCTTTCATTAATTTTTCAGGCTTTGTTATGTACCTTTTAGCTTTTGGCTGTAGCTAATCAATTTGAATGTTCATATAAGTTCCGACTTTAGGCAATGAATTCTTTAAAATGTCTTATTTTGCATTTTTAAGATGTTATTGTGTAATGCATGTACATTAAGAAGAGCTTTTGCTTTGGGGGATAGAATGCATCTTTAGAATCTATTTTACCTCTCTGACTCCCAATATAACCTTTGAAAGATTAACTCTTGAGATAACTAATAGGTTTCCTTTAGGACAGCCAGATCCTGTCATTCTTTATTGTATTCTTTGGCATGAGAAGGATTGGTTTTCCTTTTTAAATATGAAAGATTTCTTTAAATAACATTTAGGTTTGGAAAAAGAAATCAAGTGCTGATCAATTGAATGCAACAGGTATATAATATCCTAGAAGCTGTTTCACCCATTTACCTCTCCTGTGATCTGAAAACCATTTAGATGAAAGAGAAAGTTCAAACACTAAATTTAAATGGCGGCTTTGAAAGAAAAAGAACGGCTGTTCTCTAAGAATTATGTCCTCTATACTTGTTAAAAGGTGGGTTCCTGCACCTCTTTGGTAAGAAGTATGTGGATTCCTCACTCATGACTCCTAAAGACTAAGAATTTATTTCACAGTGCCTTATAATTCAGTGTAAATATTCTAGGGGAACCCTCTATCCACTGCTGTTATTGTTAGCTCACATCTCTGTCATCCTCAGAGTTGCCAGTCTGTATTTCTGTGGTTAGAAAGTTAATTTCTTCAAAGCAACTGGCTCCCTCCACAGCCTGTGTCCATGGACAGCTGGCATCTTCCATGGTCACTCATTGCTATAATGAAACACCTTTGCAAACATTAAGTTAGGATTGTGCTGAGCTGGGCTTTGGATTTGTGCTGAACACACAATAATATAGATATTAATAGTATTATTGGTAATATAGGGATATTTTTGTTATGCCTGAGCAGGGCTTACACAGAGACAAGGTTTTTTCTGCTTTTTGTACAGCCACGCTGGTGAGGGAGCTGGGGAGTTGGGAAGAGACACAGCCAGGACAGGTGACCCCAACTGACCAAAGGGATATTCCAGACCATGTGAAATTGAGCTGAGGATATAAAGTGGGGAGAAGAAGGAGGAAGGGTGATGTCTGCTCTTCTGGAAGTGGCTGAACACCTGTCTGCCCATGAAAAGTGGGGAATGAATGCTATTTTGCTTTGCTTGTGTGCATAGTTTTACTTTCCCTAAGAAACTGTCTTTATCTCAATCCATGAGTTTTTACTCTTCTGATTCTCTCCCTGGTCCCACTGAGTGGCTGTGTGGGGCTTGGCTGCTGACTGAGGTTAAACCACAACAGCCCATTTTCCCCTCACAGTTTTCAAGATTTGAGCTCTGTGCTTTGCTTGAACAGGACACCTTGAGAGTGCCTTGGGAGACCTATATTCAAATGAGCTCTCCAAAACACATTTTCTGTGTCTTCTTTTATCTGAATGAAATGTGCCTTACAAGTTAGTCACGTATGCTGCAAGAAGGCCGTAGACTGCGTACAAACATGTTTAATGAAGCTGAATATTGCAAGCATAAGCAGCAAAAATATTTTGTTTACTTAACATTTATACACGCTCAAGTAAAAGCTTGTTACGTTTGGTTGGCTAAGCTTGTTTTCAAAAGGGACCTAGAAAGCTGAAAAAGTTAAAGAAATCAACATATGCATAACAACACAATCATTCATATTAGCATTCTAGTTAAGTCAATGATTAATTCTCCTTTGAGGATGGAGTGGTGGTAAAACAACTCTAGCCTAATATCTAGTACAGTAAACTCAAAATTCCAGATTATATCAACACATGCCTATGTAACACAGGGGAAAGTTTCAGGCCTGAAGTTTAAAGAGAAATCTGAATAACCATATGCTTATTTGAGTATTTAAATATAGGTTGAAACTAGCTGCTCTCCACCACTGGCTTGTAGATAACTGCTCTGTCTGCAAATAGAGGTCAGTAGACTTTCCTGCTGACTTTAAATGGCTGGACTGGAAGAGCAGGATAATGTCACAGGAGCAGCAGAAAGGGGAATTTCTGTAATATGTTGGCTCTTGTCAGAAATGAATATGAACTCCAGTGGGAAGATGAGAGACACTACAACAACAGTATAGTTTTGAAAACACGACTACCCGCTCTGTCCTGGACAATCTGGGTATCTGGAATGTTTACTGAGCAGTGAATTAAGGATGGTGAGGTTTTTCCCTGCTGATAAAGCGTTCTCTGTCCTATTTGTCAGTAAAGATTGCAATAACACAAAGCATTGCCCAGCTGGGGGCTGTAAGATCAGCAGTGGAGAGAAAACTGAAACCTTCTGCAGCAGGTCAGTCTTTCCATGCTGTCTCAGAAGACAGGAAATTGAGCCTTTCCTCTTGGAGACAGTGAAAGATAGTATGGGATGCCTCATGTGGATCAAGAGGGTGATCACAAATGCCTGGAAAAAGCAGCTTTCCACAGATTTAATTAGTGGCTACAGCCAAGAGGGAATTTCTTCTTTCAGCAGGCCTGGGGAATGGGACTTGGAATATCCAAACCAAGAAGCTGAGGTGGCAACCCTTATTTCCTTGCTCTGACTCTGTCCTTAAATATGTGCACTCCAAGGTCTCAGAAGGGCTTACTTACAGTTCCCTGAGGCTTATTAACAGTTCTTACCCTGCTCTCCCCTCTCTCCAATTTTCTAGGGAAAAAGAAGTTACTGAGAATGACCATGGACAATCTTATGGCTTCAGAGATGGAAACAGAAGCAGCGGAGTTAATGGATGATCTAGTGGCTCCAGATAGAAGTTGGTAGGCAAATATATCCTATCCCAGGATAAATCCCTGAGAAACCTGATCTGATGTCCTTGCTTGGAGCAAAAGTTAGCACTAGAGATCTTCTGAGGCCATGAATTACCCAATCATCCTATGAAAGTGAGGAATCTGCTTTACAGAATCCTGTGCAGATGTCAGGATAGAGAAGATGGACCCATTCAGAAAACAAACTATGTCTTTTGAAAAGATCGTATTAGGCCAATTATTTTACAGTCTGAAGTGCAATAACCTGATAGAGGAACTGTTGTTTTCCTAATGTGAGCCTAGAGAGAGAGCAGTGTAAATATTTCAGCATTGCTGCAGTCCTACAAGATTCAGCTGGATATAACCAGGACCACATTTTTAACTGGGGAAGCACAGAAGATTAAAAACATCGCTAAGAAGTTTTTACATTAACTTTGTTAATGTGGAAAATATTATTTTCAAGAAGGGCATTTGCAACCTCATGTTATCTGTACATCAAAGGAGAATATATTTGCCTTGATTCTAAGGTAAGTTTATATGATTATAAAGATCTTCATGAACAGGTGAGGTAAAGAGGAGAGAGGCTCCGAGTTCACATTTTTGCTTTAATATTTTCCACTTCTATAATCTCTTTTATCTATGGATTTCAAAGCACTCTATGGACATTAATGAATTAAGCCTCACAGCAGTCCTGAGAGAAAAGATATGATTTAAAGATTGAAATTCAAAGAGATGAATGGATATAAATGGGAAATAGCCTTCTTAAAATATCATATACTATTCAGACCATATGGAAAATCCCCTGTTTTCCTTTTTCTATCCATCCATCTATCCCATGTGCCTTCAAGGCAATTCACAGTACTGGTAAAATTGGTAAGAAGTGTTTACAACTGTTTATATACAGACAGATTGGATGCAATGACAACATGGTAGCAGAAATAAACAGGGAACAGATCAGACAGGGGGGAAAAAAAGTGTTGTTTTGAACATGTTAAACTTAATTTTGGCCTTTAGAGGTAACACATTTTACAGAACACTTTTGTACTGAAATGGATTTGCTTTACAAATGACCACATTTTGGGACTGAATGGAGTCACTTGGCCAAGACAGCAGAGCTGGAGAAAGGCTCTCCTGCTCAGAATCAAACCCAATCTCTGAGCACAGAGGGCATAGCAAGGAAAGGAGTCCTGGTTCTCACTGGAATGCACAAGATATAGTACATTTAAATGCACTTATATCTTTAATGACCAGCTGCATTCCTATGCCTTTGCTAACCTGACAAGTTTTGTATATAAATAATTCTATTGACAGCTGGCAGAATTCATCCCAAAGGATGCAGTATCGTGTGCAATGATAAAAACAGCATCTTTCAGAAAGGAGGCAAAGCCTTTGATGCACAGGGACATGAAATTTCAGGAGGTCTGTGAAGTCTTGCAACTTTTCTTCCCCTTTTATGTTTCCATTGGTCACAGATACACTTTCCTCTCAAGCACATTTGTAGTTCTCCAAGCTGTAAAAATTCATAAGCAGGACCCAAAGGGGAAGTGCCTTGTATCTTCCAAGGAGAATATGTGCTGTAATCATGTAATGAGAGATCCCTCTTGATGTACAGCTTTCATTCAATGCAAGAGTCAACAGTCATGTTAAGGGCATGTAATTTCCTAACTCAGAAGTTCTTGCTGTCCTGAGGCATAAGGAAATGAACCTCGTTGCTATTCCATTTTTTTTCCCAAATGGTTTTCTTTTATTCATACTTTGAACAAAGCTAGAAACTGAGAAGTATCTGCTTACAGAGAAAATAGCTTCACATCAATCAAGAAAACCTGCAATTACAAGTGGAAGCTCATTCCACACTCTATAAAAAGCAAACAAGACCTGAGTTATAATACATGCATATTAACTTCTATTTACAATTATAATAATCAAGCTTCAAGATAAACATCTAGGAGCAATTTTTCCTTCCTGTAGGAGGACAACTATCCCTCTGAAACTTCTCTAAAGTCTTAGAAAGTAAAAGCAGATGTACCAAGTCATGCCAAAATGCAGTTTTGTTCAAAGTCCTATCCCTAGAAGAAAAAGCCTGTGAGCACATATAGGAGCAAACCAAGCACAGATATATTTATTTACTGTGTAGTCCCAGCTTCCAGCAGCTTGTGATCATAGCCTGAGCCAGGCAATGCCTCTTGTTCTTGTATCAGAAAATAGAGAAAGTGAATACTCCCAAGGCTTCTTCTGAAAATAAACAGCTGGGCATCACAGGCACCCAGGCATCCCACACCATTTCCTCATCTCTTTCCACTGAAATAGGTAAAACTGTGTGTGAATTCCTATAGGGATGCAGGGGGAGGACAAAGCAAAACTCTTCTCTAATTGCTTCCCAGTGAAAGGACAGGAAGAAATGGGTCTGAGCTGAAATACAGGAAATTCTGGTTCAATATTTTTAAAGTCTTGGTTTGGTTTTAGTGGGAGGGTGGTTTTTTGGTGGATTTATTGGTTTGGTTTTTCTTTTTTAAATTTTTTTCCTTTTTTTTTCCTTTAAGCATGATCAAATGTTGGAACAGGTTGCTGATGTGGCTGACTCTGATTGAGCAGGGGGCTAAACTAGATGAACTCCAGAGATGCCTTCCACCCTCAGCTACTCTGAGTAATACTCCATGAAATACCCTTGGATAGCAAACAGTTGTGTGCTGCAAAAGTTCCAGGCTCAAAGAATTTATATTCTTTCTGGCTTGAACCAGAACTTGAAACTTCAACTTCTGCAGCCCAAGCTCTTGTATCCTGTAGGGATGACTGCTGCTAGGCCAGAAAGTCACATACCCTGAGCCATCCTCCACAGCTTCACAATTAAGACATTCCTCCAACATGTGCACAATTACCTGATATGTTTATCTTTAGGTGTCTTGTATGAGCAAGACAACTATCTTGGAAATAGGGGCTGTTCCAGCAAAAACTTCTCTTTTTTTTTTTTCCCCAAAGCCTTTTGTGTAGCAGATGCTTATGCACCAGTAGTTTGTCATCAACAGAACCTGAATTTTTCAGCTACAAAAGTACAAGCAAAAACTTGAACAGTTTTAATGACTGGTTATGAATATAAGATCAAAAAAATCTCTCTGGTCCTTCAGTATATAGATTATAAATAGGCAAAATGATACACAGAGAAGGAAATACATGGAAGCTTTTGAGAGGTCTGCAAAATTCAAGCTCCCAAAGTAGGGTTCACCACAAAAATCTTGGCTGCTGCATAAATGTGACCCTACAGTAGCACACACAGATAACAACAACTAAAATATACATTAAAGACAGTTTTAATCAGATTTTGAAGAAGAAAGGAAGAAAGGAAACATGTTTGTTCCCAAGACAGGTTAGCTGAATATTGAGTTGTCTTGTTCACTCCTGCTGCTGCTGTCAAATCCACCTGTTATGGTCTCTCTATTTTTTGTAAACTGTAAAACTATCACACCTAGTTATCACGCCTTGTCCTATTTAAACACCATATAATCAAATTTTCATTTCACTTAACAGGAACTGTCTCCCTTTCTTTCTTTGTGAGTACCTGCTCCTGTGCTAATTGAATCAGTTCAAGCAGTTACAGAAAATTAAAGCCCATCCGAACATGAACCAAAATTTACTGGAGTGCCAAACAAACCTACAGCATTTACTTTATACTGGCAGTCCTAACCTGTGACACATTTCAGCACAGAAGATATGCAGGAGGGAAGGAGGGAGGGAAGAACAGTTGCAGATGAACCCCAGGTGGGAAATGTGCACTGAACACCTCTGTGTATAAAGCAGTTGTTGGCAGAGAATGGGCCAGGCAAAAGGGAGTGTGAGAAAGAGCAGGAGCCACAGCGTGAGCTGGACCTGCCCTCTGCAGTGCTCCTCACTTGGGTGGCAGCCTGTGCCTCAGGAACACCTTTCTGCTCTTTTATACACTGCTAAAGCTGGACAGGAGTAGGGAAAAGACCTTAAAGGACCTCAGGATCCAAGGTAACAACTGGATGATGTTTTATTTTGGCTAGGTTCTTCTTTACAATCGATGTCTCCTAGGCTTTTTGAAGGAAGGAATCTTTTTCTTTCTTGAAGATTGAAATAAAATTGATACCAATAAAAATTCCCTGTATTTCTCTGGTAATTTCACTTGAAATCTAACTGCTACTGCTTATGCCTCATAGGAGAAATTGGGAATTGCATGTAGAGACGAGGTCCTTGAACACAAAAAGAATCCATTCCCTAAATCACTGGATCAATCCTGTAAATACAAACACGCTTGCCTTTCCCTCTTCCCAACGCAATTTGTTAATTTATTTTTGTTTAATTTTATTACTTCTGTGTCTGGGTGGGGGAGAGGGGGAGTGGAGCTAAGAATGTTATGACTATTGACCTGAGACAGTCTCCTGGAAATAATCTAACAGCAGGGAACAGCAAGTCCTTTTCAAAACCAATGAAGCAAGAAAATGCTGTTGACCAAGCTATTGTGAGAGATTTGAGGAAGGAGAGGGGGGGAAAAATTACGGAAAAGAAGGAAGAGAAGAGATAAAACTGTGCCTTAGAGTCATAGTTACTATTTCCTTTAAAAGAAGCCCACATATTTCCAAAGCCATCACTTTTATGGGATCTCTGTTGTAACTGGCCCTTGTTCCAAAGCGATGCTGTTTTTAGCAGCAGTTAGATGTCATGCTTAGGTTTATGAGTGCAGGAGTTTTGCTCACAGCGTGAAGTGCTCCACAGCCTTGGATTTTCCTTGATCTGTCTCTCCTCATAACACCCTGTGGTAGCTTGGAAAAACAAGACAGTACTTCTCTAGAGTTAATATCTGCTTATGTCCTTCTTCCTGGGACATGGTTTCTCACTGCCTGAGACATGAGAATTCTGAAATCTTCACAACTTTATTTAAATGCATTTTAATTTGGCATAGCTGATAGCAACAAACAAACCATATTCCCAGTCCTGATGAGATCAGAAGCATTGCCAGGACTATGTTCCCTGTGAAATTATGGCCTTGGAGAGGCCCTGAGGGTGAGGAGGACCTTGCTCAGATATAACAAAACAGATTTTGTTACTTCATGATGCTACTGCCAGTCCCAGCCGGGTCAAGCACTGCAGCAAAGTTGCTCCTAGGAACACAGGTAGTACAGATATTAACAATTTGTTTTCTACAGATGCTTTTTTTCTCTACAGAAGCCCCTTTTGTTTTAGAATTACAAGGGACAATACTGATACATTGTTGAATCTGTACCTAACGGTAGTTAAAAACATAACAGAGTACCTATATAAGCTCTCAAATAAACAACATTCAGATTCTTAAAGAACCTCAGAAAGACTACAAATGATGGTTGTGTGAGAGAAACTTCCCGCTCAGGATTGGGGTTTTGTTTGTGTTCAGTGATCTTTGGTTCTTTTTGCTGATCCTTCATTCTTTTTGTGCATGTGCACAGGCACATGGAATAGTTTCTCACTCAAATACAAAACCCTTGATGTTAATTCATCTTTTGAGTTAATCCATTTCCACTGAAAACCAAGACTGAAATTATTATTGTTGGGCCTCCATCAGGAGCCCGTAGCCGTGGGTTTGACTTTCCTGATTCCTCATCATTTTCCCCAGATCAGGCCCACTAATCTAAACTTTGTACATAAACAAAGGGAGGTTATTGTTTGTGAGCATTAGAAAATCCAACACTGAAGTTGTGTATGAGATCTGGCTTTTATTTATGGTATTTGTTGGTGAAACATTCCTGTTTTCCCACCACATCAGAAAGGAGAGTGGAGTCCTGCTCTAAACTGTCAGAAATCAGCTATTCTTTTTACTCAGATTTGTTAGCCAATATTCACACAGAGAAGACTTGTGAAGAAGTTGGCACACATTTACATTTTTAACTATGATATCACACTTCAGGATTGTTTTTCTAAGGACAATTTCTGTGTTTATTTCAAGAAGTAAAAACCAAAACAGAGGAGGTAGGTTTTTAAGAACTTCATATAGTTATCTATAAAAGAAATTTCCTCTACTGTATCAAAGGCAGATGTTCTGCAGAAACACCAGCACCAATGTGCAGGGGGAAAAAAGAAATCTGAACTATTGATGAAATAGTCAGGATACTTTTGCCCATGTTTATGTATCAAATAAATAGCCAAGAAAATGTAATGGGAAAAAAAATAAAATAAAAAGACTAAACAAAAAAAGCCACAAACCATCTTTTGGGATGAAAGCAAGCATGTGTAATGGAAGCCCAAAGGGTAATATATTCAGAAGCTGTAAGTGCTGAAAATGAAGGCTTAGAATGAAAGCAGTTCTTCAGCCATAACTCTACTGTCACTAACATAAAGCTATAATCTTTTTTTCCTATGTTCTCATTATTATCCAAGCACTAAGTGTCAGTTAAGAAGATGTAAGAGAGCAGGAATTTTCGGTGGGGTGGAAATCTTTCCTCGCCTGTTTTCTCATGTATAGGAATGTTACAATTTTGTCCTGGCTTTTAACTAATCTTGGGTTTACTGCTGCTGTGACAACCTTTTAAGGAGGTAGAATGTGAAATGAAATGATACTGTTACACTCTAATAGACTGAAAAGACTTTTTTTTTTTAACCCAAAATAGCAGTTTCAATATTAACACTGGCAGGGTTGAAGCCTGTATCTGTGATGAAACTGTGAAAGAAGCAGAAGCAAATTTGCTAGAAACCAGGAAGACACACCACATCAAGCTTCTGATACTTTTTTTTTTTTTTTGTATTTTGAGGGCTGCTAGGTAAAATGCAACAGCCTGGAGTCAGAGACTTCCTTTGTTTACAGTTTTTCTCATTAGTACCAGAAAGAATATTATATTTTTACCTAACTATTTTACAGAAGATAAAGTAGAAGCATTGCAAAGGGAAATGATTTATGAAAAAGGTTCTCCTCATCCACCATCTGTCATTCTTTCATAATGTAACTCCTGTAACAATAGTCTCAGAGGTGTTCAAAACACTGTGTAAGGAATAAAATATTAATCAGAGCAAGAAGAAAAACAAAATATAACCATGAGCTAGAAGTCAGTTTAAGCCTACTCTTAATTTCACTTTGTAAACAGACGTTTACAAGGTTTCAGAGTTAAGGCAGATTATAGATTTTAGTAGGACACCTGGATTTTGAACTGACCAGAGAAGAAATTTGGGTTCATTGTATTATTCATTTACTTCCTCTTAGAGTGAAAAGACTGTTTGGCTGTAATTCCTAGGATGTGTACAACAGTTTATTATTTTTCAAAAGGATGCATGGAAATGACAAATATGTACATTGAGGTACTTTAATTTAAAGAGCATTTGTTCACTGTTTCCATGAGACATAAGTGTACCTGATCAGAAAAGAACAAAATATCTCTCCCAGTCCTAGAAGGATACAAAGTTGAATTCACACAGAAATCCGTAGCTCAAAATAGAGCATATGCTGCTCGTTCAAACAGGCAAAAATACAAATTGTCTCTGGGGGTAACTTCTTACCAAGTTGCTATATTCAGAGTCTTCTACCTTGTTTAGTTAGACCTAACACAGAACAATCTATTATATTTTACTGCAGATACTAGATTCCCCATGCACTATTTAGTGCACAAGAACTCATTGACAAGAACACATTGTTTACTGAGGAAACTTATTTAGTGCTCTTTTACATGGCTCTGAAAGGGATAAGGGTCTCTTTCTTTGTCATCTCTCTCCCTACAACTGGAGAAATCATTAATACAGCAGAAAATCTTCAAAAATAAATTCTTCTGTATGGAGAGAGCTCTTTGCATAGCGTGAGGTGGAGGATGAAACAACCCAGTCCTTATTTATCCACAAACATTTTCTTAAGAAATAGCCCAGATCATCGTGTTCAAGCTTTCAATCCATGTGCATCATCACTCACACAAGAAAAATTACATTACACCTCTTTGAGAGGAAGTGATTTAAAAATATCAACAGTAGAGTCTCAACTAGGTTAACAGCAAGACTTAACAGCTTATTGTACATTAATTAGCCTTACACAGGGCTTTGGGTTGGGCTTTTTTTTAGTGAACAGTAAAATGAAGAAGCAAAGTTTGGGACTCAAAGTATTCCCATGCCTAAGAGTTCCTGTGCTCTCTACTCTGTGGGTAACCAGGCAATACAATCCTTGGGTCACCCACAAGGAAAGCACTCAAGGCTGCAGTCATGCATCCATGCCTTTGGGTATTGTCTTCCAGTTCCTCAATTTCACACTTTGCTAGAAGCACGCGGTGACAGCAAGTTTCAATTACTCGCATCTGAATCAATATTGATGAGACTGAACTGCAGCATTTGAATCTGCACTTCTGATATGGAGACAGCATCCTTTTGAATTTTCTAATGCTGTCTGGTTATCCTTATTTTGAACACAGCTTTCTCCACCCTAAAGAGACATATTAAAGTGGGAGCACGGCAGCAGACACGTTACTACAAATCCTGTAAGTGTGGTAGCTTTTCTTAGCAAAGAAAAAGCATTTCTTCCCTTAACCTTAGGGGAAATGAAATACATCCCCTGCTGCCATAAGAAATGACAGAAAGCAATGTTTTGAGATACTAAGTGCTTGCTCTATTTATTCATGCCCATGGAAATTACACGTTAGCTTGCCATGTGCAGAAATGGATTCGCATCCATAAATCGCAAATAATTCAGCAAAGTTTACTGCAGTACAGTTAACTCATTTTGGGGGCTTGTCAGTTCTGCTAGCATCACCCCCACTGCCTCAGAAGAAGATGGGAATCAGTCCAAAGGATCATCCAAGGAAGCACAGTCATGCAGCATATCACTACAGCAGCTCTTCAGTGGATACAGCAGCAGCTAACTAGTACAGACTTCCAGCCTGGAGCCATTCCTACATGAATACGGGTCTGAGCTAATACAGCCTGAGCTAAACTCGCTCTTATCTCACCCAGAAACAGCTTAGTGGCCAGGAAGTCCTGGGTCCAGGACAAGCTTTTCTCTTACTTCATGATCAGGAAAAATAACAGCTGTAGTCAATATTTAATGGTCATCTATTCTCTCCCATATTCCTCTTGCTCCAGGAAAACAAAGAGACATTGAAGCATGTCTGCTGCTGGAGTTCACTCAACATTTCTATAATTATCCCTGCTGAGAAATTCATTTTAGAGAGGGTTGGATTTTTTTTTCCACAGAGAAGGGAAAACAGATTAATTCCTTGGCAACAAAATTCTAATTAATCAAAAATGTGGCTCTATTCATACTTAGCTTCTTCATTACAATATCAGATGTTTACTGCTGAAATTATAGTCTCGATTCAATGCAGAATCAGGTGGCTCTCAAGATTTAATTATAAAAATTAAAATTAGGTTTATTGACTCCATAGGAGTGTTTGTCTTGATCTGTGATTCACTGATTACAGAGAGAAATGATTCAACGTGAGGCAGGACTTTCTGTAAACAATTGGAGAAGCATGCTTATCTCCAACCCAACAGCCTGTCAGTCACCCTGGAAAACCATCCCATGGCTTTGGACTTGCTCAGCCTCATTCCAGCAATTAGGTGAAGGAAAACAAAATTTGCAAGAGCAATCTGGCCTGAGTGTAAAAGCCACTTAAAGCACTACTAGCACTGCCACCAAGGTCATTGGTGTGACTTTTGGTACACAGAACTTCCATCATGCCTTTTCCAATATAGAAGTAGCTTTCCATACCACTACCCATCCATAGTCAGACTGCAGTTCCTTTGGGAGTACATCTCTGCTCTCTGAAGCTCACAGAATAGGGAGCTTTTGTCTTTTCATTACTGAATGTACCTGACCCTGCTTCCACCCAAATCTACTGCTCAAATCAGGACACTGATTCATGTATTTAACTGCTTGAAACTTGTCTGTCAGTGCTAGTTTGTGCATACTGTAAATTCTAAAGGAAAAATCTTGAGCTTTGCTTACCTGATAGTGTCTCTCTTTGATCATGTGTTCAGATGAAATCCAGCTGTTGAGATGTGGACTAAAAGCCAGCAGTGGTGCTGGCTTCCACAGATTTGTTGAATCTGTTCTTCCACAGATTTGTTGAATGTGGGGAAATGGAGAACAGACAGATGTGTCTGAACCTTGTTTTTTTTCACCCCCCCAAGATAAAAAAGACACTCCAGAATTTACCTTCTCTCAATGTAAATATAGTAATTTAAATAGATTAAGAAAGCAATAGGTATCTAGGCTAAATTAATAAAGAGGATATATTCTTGCTACTACAAGCTCAAGAGATGGTAAAAAGCCAAGCTCTTAACGTACTCAGTAAGCTGCACCCTCACCCTCCCAGGCCTCTGTAATTTTGATCAGCAGCACCTTCTTTCCCTCAGGATTTTTCAGTCTACACCATCTTCTAGAATAAAGTACCTCTGCTCCATCCCACAAAAATCATTTAGGGAAATCCTCACTAGTAAGACAGTTGAAGTTCTTCTCTACACAGGGACATTTGAACTTCTCTGTCCTGTTTCCTTATGATGGCCTTAAGCACAGGAAAACATTCTTCTGTTGAAGCATAACTGACTTCTTATTAGCACAGAGAAAGAAAGACATTGCAATGGAAAAGTGAGGGCATCCACCTGCCATTCTTGCCCTACCTAAACAGCACACAGGTATTTTGTGTGAAATAATCACTAAAGGCACCAGGAGTGTGTTCTCAAAGACAAAGGTGCTGTGACACATTCTAATTCTTTTTCACTCTTTGGCCCAATAAATGTTTGCTTATCTATAGTGCAGGAAGTTTAAAATAATCCCAGGCATAGCCAGAGGCAGCTGTTTGGGGAGGCTGGAATGGGAAGCTAGAATGGGCTTGGCTAGGGAGAAGGGACTCAATATCTAAAGTCCACAATCAACTGAAGAGAGCAAGGATTCTGGAAAATCTTAGGCCATCTTTCCAATAAGCACCTGATTTCTGGAGAGTCCATCCTTGTGAATTTTGGGGTGATGAACACCATATGAAAATGGACTCTTTGTTTCAGCTGATGCTCCTGGATGTTGCTGTAACTCAGACAAGAAACAGCAGAAGGAAATAGGTGTAAAACCAACTGGTTATTGTCCCAGCCTGGTGACAAACCACACATAGGTGACCTCATCACTCACTACAACTTCCTAAAAGGTGGTTGTGGTCAGCTGGGGGTTGGTCTCTTTCTCCAGGCAGCAACTGACAGAAGGAGAGGACACAGTCTTAAGCTGCACCAAGGGAAATATAGGTAGGAAATTATGAAAAAGTTTTTACAGAAAGGGTGATAAAGTACTGGAATGGTTTGCCTGGGGAGGTGGTGGAGTCACCATCCCTGGATGTGTTTAAAGACTGGATGTGGCACTGGGTGCCAGGGTTTAGTTGAGGTGTTAGGGCTGGGTTGGACTCGATGATCTTGGAGGTCTCTTCCAACCCAGTGGTTCTGTGATTGCAGGGCATCATTTCATGCCATAAAGTTCTCTGAAGAGGAGCTTCCCTTCCTTAAACCAACACCAAGGAGGCATCCCCGGCTGGTGAGGATGCTCAGCGAGCTTCCCTCAGGATAGATGGTCCTTGGAAAAGGTGCCTGCCTGCCTGTTAACAGCTCATTATGCATCATCTCGCAGCTCAGCCTGCCGAGTGTCTTTCCAGACCCCTGTCATTTTAATGGACAACTCTCCATTGTGGCTAAACACTGGATCAATCCCTTCAGGGGGAAAAGGAGCCAACGCTGCACATCGCCCCTACCTGACTGACAGGCCGTGGTCTGGAGTACGGCCAGCAGGGAATTCTCAGTGAAAACCCCAGTTCATCATAATTGTCACTGGATGCAGACTTTCCCTGTGCCAGATTATTCAGAAGGAGAAAAAGGGTCTTTGTTAGAGCACCACACATTTTCCTGCATTCTCCGAGGGGCAAGAAACAAAACAGAACAAGATAGCTAAGAAATGAATATTCAAATGCATTTAAGGTTCCTTTTCTTTTTTTTTTTTTTTTTCCCTTTGTGTCTTCCCAAGAAAATGTGCTCAGGGAATTATCATTTCTGTGAAGAACTGGCAAGGCTGCCAAGCAGAGCAAACGGGATTTTATTTTGATGGGCACAGCACAATGTGTATTTGTCATCCCCTGTGCCTTCCTGGAGCACGAGTATTACTGCATTGTACTGCCAGAGCCAAAAAACCTTATCTGGAATATTGTAATGCCCAGAGAGAACCCCAAATGTATTTCTCTAGTTATTAGCTTTAATTGCTAGCCTTTCAGCAGGAATAGAGTGAAAAGGTAATAAACACAAGTTTCCTTTAATAACAGAGGACTGTAGTTATATTTTCATGCAGTTTTAGGTTAATGTATATTTGATGATGCACTTTTTTCCAGTACAAGTATTTCAAAAGAGTGAAACATGGCTTTAATATTAAAAAAAAGCATCACCCTTTACAGCTTGATATTAACAAAATTTTTTATTTCTCTTGACTTCTGTGATATTTTTATCAAAACCTTCATTTCAAGGCATTGGTAAATGTTATTTTACAGTCATTTTAAGTAACTGAACTTGTTAATTAATCATGACATGATGCTAAACTGATTTTAACAGCAAGAATTATTAATAGATTTTGAAATATAGCACTTGAAATATTTTGTGTATAAAATATTATTCAGTTATTTTATAAACTGAAACACTCAGGAGCCCCCTGCTTGGGGGTCATGTATCTTCAAAAAGTCTATGAAATTTAAAGGTCAAGTTAGTAATTCCTCTTGTTTGCTCTCTTGTCCTCACTCACCTCTGCCAGTTCTTCTAGTTAAAAGTAAAGCTTGACTGCCATTAGAATTCAAAGCACTAAGTGTTTCATATTAATAACACAAAGCTCTGCAAAAATTCTCAGTCCTCTCACAGGTTAGAATCACTTTCCAGGAGCCTAACAGGCTTCCAAGCAGAGTGTAAGCTCCACTGGGATTTTAACTAGAACAACACAGACTAGAATTTATGAGTAAAACCCTCCTGACCATCTTCTGTTTGCAAGAGTGGACACATGTGTCAGCACTTGCTATGCCAGCAAGCGATACCTTGGTAGATTTATGCAGCAAGAGACTCAGTGAGAAAGTTATAATGAACCTCTGAGCATATTTAAGGAAAAGCAACTGCCAGAGATTAAGGCAAAGATAATTACTGTTGACATGTTTAATCCCTATGTGGCAGATGAAATAATTCAGCTTGGTTGAGATGCTACATACAGAATATAGAGGAGTGTTTCAATAGAGATGGCATTTGGAACAGAAGATGGCAGGTGCAAGTAAAGTTTATTTCGGGTATTATGGGCTTTGTGGTGGATTTATTGCACTCAAGCAGCATTCTCATAGGAGAAAAAAGAAAAAGGTTATGTGTGCAGTGCTGAACAACTCTCTTTACATGCAAAAGACATGGAAAACTAGCTAATGGAGAGAAAAGTCTGTGTTCAACTCCTAACAGAATTTTGCTTTTAATTGCACACGGAAGAAGCTCGGAATCCCCTGTTCCCTTTCTGCCATTATAATGCCTGCCATTTCCAAGAAGGCAGGATTTTTTATTTCTCATTCCACAACATGGAATCCACAGCATGGGCAAGCTAGGAGTCTGCCTTTCATATCTACTTATTACAAGGAAGATTGGATAGAGGGCATATGGTGCTGAATACCTTTGGAAAAGCAGAAAGTCATTCTGTAGGAAATCCTTTCAGCTGGGAAGATGGCACAAGGAAGGAAAGAGGAATGCTGAGGCCTTGCCCAATGTGTTCAGCCATACATCACAAACTTAGAGATAATTACAATGCACACTCATGCCCCTGCTTGTTGTAGGCAGCCTGCAAACACATCTCTTGTGGGTGGGAGTACCCAGGAACAAGTGTGAAAGAGGGTCAGTGTGGAACAAATGAGCCATCAGAAGCTGGAGCAAGAGAACCTACAGAGCAAGAGGATGAAAAGGCAGCCCAGGTTAGAAAGGCAGAGCTGGACAGAAGGTTTAAGTGAGGCATGTGAAGAGCAAACTCAAAGAAACAGCTTTCAAATATGATATGGTACAAAAACTCAGGAAAAGGAAAGTTACAGTGACATGGAGAAAAATCTTCAAATAGAAAATACTATTAACATTCTCAAACTAAATTCCTTCCTGATGTAAATCCTCTGAAACCAGTCATTTTGCAGTAGAGGAAAATATCTTGATGTGAATGCAACATTATTCCGACTCAATGAGTTACACCAAACAATTCAGCCTGAGAACATTGAGAATCTGTTCAGTAGAACCAGAGGAGTGAAGTAGGTCTGTGCAATGTCAGTGTAATCTGTTTTGTTAATCCCACAATACAAAGTGTTCTGCTATTGACATGCCATTGAAATTTACATGTGTCATTTCTCAGCTAAAGAACTGAGGGAGGGGAGGAATTGGTGTAAGAATCTGGGGTTTAAACAACCTTTAAGTTTTGGATGTATCTGTGCAGTAGGAATCCTCTTAATAAGAACTTAGATGCTGCTTGATGACAAGAACAAATTGAGATCAGATCTTAAGAAAAATGTTTCATAGGCTGCTTTAGGAATCCATGCTGGATTCCACTACAAATATGTGACAGAACAAATACAAAATAAATGAAGCATTTTCAGTAGCACATCACTTAGGGAAATAAGATCTTCCAAATCCTCTCACAAATAAGAATGTAATAGCAATCTTTTTTTTTTTTTAAACACACAGAAAACTTGGGTATATAAATAATTTTTAAAATTGTAATCTTCTACTTCAAGGACATGAAACAAGCAGACCTTTGCTCCAACTTACTCTTTCAGGAAATAACTCTTGTGAAAGACTTGTCTGTATGTTTCCCTCTTAATTTCTTAAAAATATTGACTCATTTAAATAGCCATGAGTCTCAACTTCTAGCAGAGAAAACTCACCTCTGAAATGTTGAAACAACAAAATCTAAAGTACACTAAAATAATTTAGATGGCATTACCTGTGAAACATTTGACTACAAAAAGTAAAATGCATTTGAAGAACAAACATGCTCTTTACTGAGTACTCTCAACTCTTAGGTCTAGATGTTCCAGAGGTAAGGAAGTGCCCTGTGTTTGATCTTAAATAAACACAGATTTCTGAGCTGTTATCTTCTTTTCCTAATAACTCAACAGGAAAAATATACCTACAGAAGTGAAGCACCGAAACAGCATATCAGTATTTTTCTTCATACCATGCTATTAATATTCTTGCAGTGTAGTTTCTGGTGCATGCATTAAGTTTTAATTAGCATTCCCTGAAATTAGCATGCCTGAAAAAGGCATTTGTTTGTTTAGGCATCCGGGTTTTCATAATGTTTTGGGTTCATTTCCTTCCCAGCCTTCACCTCAGAGCTTGACCAGCTGATTTAATTTGCCTAATTTTAAAAGATAATGTAACAACTGAAAGCAAATAAACTCCAGTTAAATTGAATCAGCTTGTTCAATAATATGCCTTAATATGATTTAATTTTATGCAGACTAATGAATACAGAATTAGGCAGGGCCGGAGCAGAGCACTCCGTAGGGCCCTGTGGAGCAGGCGCTGCCACCTCCTGACCCGGTGCCATGCCCTGCATGGATTTGGGGCTGCCAATTATTCCTCCCCCGTCACTTTTCCCTGCCACCACAGCACTTCCCAGGCTGGCACTGGGGCAGCAGTGACTCCTTTGGGTGCCTGCATGCAGCTACAGCCGCGTCTGTCCGCCGTGGGGCCGACCTCACTGACCGTCCGGGATATGGAGCTGCCTGGAGAAGCCCCATCCATGGAATGCCCCATCCATGGAATGCCCCAGGCCAAGTTGGATGATATTGAGCCAACTGCAAAGTGTCCCTGCCCATGGCAGGAGGGTGGAACTGGATGAGCTTTAAGGCTCCTTCCAAAGCAAATCGTTTTAGGCTTCTGTGACAACACGCTGCTGCCTGTGGAGATATCGTCTGACAAAAATCCATGAGATCGCTTTTAGACAATGTATTTTCAGTCTGCCACATGTCAGTTATTTGCCATCATTTCCCTGTCTAATCTTTAAAAGGTTTGGGGCTTTTTTTGGTTTGATTTTTTTTTTGTAAATCATTTAAAAGCCACTTAGTGCTGCTATAGCCTGTACAGAATTACAGATGTCATTTTGCTGGGTAAATAAGAGGACGGGAGCACAGCCCTCCAGCAGATCCATCTCCGTGAGGAGCAGCAGGCTGTCCTGCAGACAGGGAGGAGTAAAAGAAGTGTGACCTCTAGTGAACCCAAGTGCTCACACCACTCCTGCAAGAGGCACGGCCTGAGGTTGTCTGCACCCTCTGCAAAACTCCATTCATAGCTCAGAAATGAAGATACGTTTTTGTTATGTCATAGCCCAGAACGATGACAAGGACAAGGAAAAATAAATGTTATGATCCAGATTTTGTCACAATTTTGAAGTGACTGGGGAGATTAACATTACAGCAGCATGTAAGTAAGGAAACACTCTGGTTTCTGACTACTACCTTGTACTCCTGAAACTACTCTGCCTTCTTCTAATTTTTATTGAAGGCAATAATTCCATTATTTATACTTAAAATATATCAGATATTTAACCCAATCTACTGAGAGATTTCTGAGGTGTTTGGGGGTCTGCTTATATCAGGAACTTCTTGCCTGGAAGTACATACCTGCAGAGGGCTGCAGTTTCTCCTTGAAACCCATCAGATGTTAAGGTATAATAAATGAAAGTTATCAATTGCCTTTTAAATTAACTTGAATAAAAAAAGCATTACCAGAAAACACAACACTTGAAAGAGACATATGCAGTAAACAGCATCACTTGCCAGCATTCCCACAAGCTGTGTTTCTACAGTGGAACTGGATGCTGAACTCGAGGCTCTTCCCTGCAAATCTCCTGCTGGCAGCTACGTTCAAATTTGCAATTCCAGCCCTAGAAAGAGAAATAACAAAGTAGCTCCTTGAGGAAAACAGCCTGAAAGGGGTCTGAGCACTCTGACAGCAGGGCATAAAGCTACAGAAAGTTCAGCTTTCTGGAGGTTGTAGAGATCAAAAAATCTTTTCGATTCACATACTATAGTAACAGTGATTTTTATTTTTTTTTTAAACTGGCACTTTACAACAGAGTATTCTTAGAAATGTGATCACTAAAGCCCCTTGCTCAGGACCACATCCAGAGAGCTTTTGAGTAACCCCAAGGATGAAGATTCCACCTGGGCATTTTGTAAGTGGTCTTATACACGGAATTACCTAGTAAGAATGACTCCAATAAAATTTGATGTGTATTTTCTTTATGTGAGTCATTAATTACAATTTCTCTTGACAGAAGTACAGCACCACATCTAGGAAGCACACCAGCACGAGATGCTGAACTTTGCTGCCTTGTGATCACACTGAAACAAACCCATTATTGACAACTGTTCACACAAGGAATACAACCCAAGCAGTGTATGCAGAGCAAACCAGATTAGTGCTTTCTTTAACACAAAGCTGTTTTTGGAAGAGGATAACTTCTACAGTTAGAAAAGGAGGGATACTTAACTAGAATAGAGGCACTGGAAGCACTTAATTTCACAAATTCTTTGCTTATTTACCATTTTATCAGTGGTTTGATTTTACCAAACCATTAGGATAGTCACATTTCTCTTTAATGCACGTGATGATGCTACAAGTAACTCTTTAGCTGAACCAGCAAAGATAAAAATCACCTATCACTCTCCAACTCTGACTTCTGGCATCAGGTGGTGTCTTGATTCAGCACAATACTTGAAAACAGCAAACATCCCCCACAAGGATCATCACACAGAAGGCTTCAAGGTTATACATTAAAGGACCCATTATTAACTTGCTACTGGTGCCTTCGGTTGCCTTCTCAGGGACATTAAAATTTTTAATCTTTGTTCTTTTTCCTTTAAGAGGTACCTGGCAGAGAACGTAATTGCAGTTTCTCATGCAAGTCAAGCAAGAGCAGAGGGAAATACAAACAGTTTAAATTGATGGCTGTAAGTGAGAAAAGCCCTTTAATGCTCCACGTGATGCCACAATCTCAGAAACGCAAAGGCACTAGCATGGTAAGGAGCGTGGTAAAAGAGGCACACAAGCTATTAACAGAAAAATTATTTCAGTAATGTAATAACCTTGGAAATTCTTTTAACCTTTACTTCAAAATGTCTGATACTGTCGTAATGGGCAGCTTGTAAGGCTAACTTGGAGACCAGGAAAGACGTCCCCTGAACAAAGGTCACAAGAGTGTGCTGTTTGAACAGAGATAATGGCTTCTTGATGAGGCAATAAAGGTAATTTTCAAGGCTCAACATAAATTAAATAAATATTCAAATGACAGCTTGAATGTAAAAGCCTGATTTTTTTTTTCCCCCTCCCCGGTTTGATTTTTGAAACGGGTGAGTGCTCCTCATTTAAGTAACTCTAATTCCACGTGCATTCCGTGTGGTCATGCCTGTCGTGGTGGGGGTAAAGAAAAACACACTTTTTGTTTGTTTGTTTGTTTAGTATTTATATTTGTACTTCTTGCGAGTCACACACCAGCTCTGAGTTACAACAATCACGCCTTCTAGCGCACCTTTTATAGAAAGAAACCAATAGACAGTAATTGTATCAAAGCACAAACGAGGAAAAAGAACAAATGTCCACCCAAATCCCACTTTTTAAGGTGTGGCACATAGGTACTGCAAGAGAATAACCCTTGGCTGCTACATGGCTGATGACACCAAGGAGTTAAGGTCACTTCGGGGTCAATTTTTTCATTTGAGTTTACAAGCTTTCAGACTTCCTTTTCAGAAGAAACTACAGAGTTACATTAAAAGGTTTGGAAATCCCGGCTCTGGTATAAAAACCAGCCGAGAACAGGTGGGTTCAAATCCCAGATTCCTGCCAGCAGAACAAAACTATTGTAACCTCTGCGATAAGGTCAGGGGCAATCTTATCACTCTCTACAAGCCCCTGACAGGAGGGTGCAGCCTGGTGGGGGTCGGGCTCTGCTCCCAGGGAACAAGGCACAGGACAAGATGTCTTGAGACGCGACAGGATTTTTTTTGTTGGACATTAGGAGGAATTTCTTTGCAGGAAGGGTGATCAGACATCGGAAGGGGCTGCCCAGAGAGGTGTTGGAGTCACTCCCTGTCCTTGAAGGTGCTTGAGGAAGGACTGGACGTGGCACTCAGTGCCACAGTTGATCATAAGCTGGGCTCGGTGATCTCAGAGGTCTTTCCCAACCGAGTTGGTTCTGTGATTTTGCGATAAGCGGCACCAGACGGGACCCTTATCTGACTACACTAACACCCCTTGGCCAGGGGCCATAGAAGCGTTCCCACCCAACTCTGCGAGCCCCTCACGGGCTCAGCCACTCACCTTTTACCCCCTCTTGCTGCTGAGCGGGGGAGTCGCTCCAGGCAGCGTCCAGGCCCTGCCTCGGCTGTGGAGCTCAGCCTGGAGCTCTGGGCCCGGACACGAGGTGCGGCGTGTTTTAAACGCGAAGCGCCGCGTGTTTTAAACTCGGCGTGCCCGGTGTGTTTTAAACTCGGCGTGCCCGGTGTGTTTTGAACGCCGTGTGCGCGGCGGGTTTGGGAGGAGCGCGGCGGCCGCGG
>WEIU01010841.1:15557-40326 GCA_013389925.1 Aegithalos caudatus | reverse complement strand
TCGCCTCCTGAGGCGGCGGGAGGATGCGGCCGGCGGGCGGGGAGATGGGGGCCGGCGACAAGGTAATTCCTCCGGTGGGCGAGAGCAGCCGAGCCCCGGAGCTGCCGCTTCCCGCGGGGCGGTGACAGCCCCGCTGCCCGCGCTCAGCCCCGCTGGGGGTGAAACCGCTTCGATCGGAACGATCGCGCGTAGAAACCGCGGGATGGCAGAAACCGAGCGTGTTTTACCTTCGCTTTTATTCCTGTCTTCAACAAAATTCCTGAAACTTCATCTCTCGCGACCTTTATCCACGGAGCCCGTAAAGAACACTTCTTCCTGGCTCTCCTTTCCTCTTTATTTTTTTCCTTTCCTTAACAGAAGGTGTGTGGTGGAGCAGGTACAATGATGTTTAAAGCGTGTTTGTCTCGGACATTCTGTGGTGCTGTGCCAGGGAAGTTGCGATTGGAAGAGGGTCCCGCGGAGGTGGGGCGGGGCAGGGCCGAGCCCCTTTCCCTCAGGATCGCAGGCTCCCGAGCCTGCCCGGAGCCCCGGGCTCCTCACCGAGAGGGGCTCCGGGACCACCACGCGCCCCAGACCCATTACTTGGAGGGCTCCGCGGGGCCGAGCGCGCATGCGCGGGGGACACGGCGCCAAAAGCGAAGGGTGCAATACGAGGGAAACTACGAGGAAATGGATCGGTCCCTGATCCAGCCCGCCCGGGCACCCCTTTCTTTCCTTCACCTTCCCCTCTTTATTCTTTCCTCTTCTATCTCGGCAAGCTCCGCCATCGCATCCCACCCCTTACTCCGCTCCGAAGTTTGTTGAGAGAGTTGGGAGCTTGTTAAAGTTCACCGTAAAAGTTAAGAGCTTGTTAGCCACCACTTCTATGACTACTCAATACCGGGCTGGTCCCCGGAGTTAAGGCGATTATATGATAAAGGATAAGAGTTCCCTGACATGTAGGCTGGTGTCTATTTAGCCCACCAAGGGTTTTTAAGCAACAGCACACCCGCTCCCGGGTCATGGCGTGTTTCAGCCATGTATTATTTGTAGCTCTCTGCTATGAATTAACGTGCGTTCTGACTGTATTTGCCTCAGAGGAAGGAAAAGGAAAATTGCCTGAGGAATAAATGCCACGGACCCGAGCCTTAAGCTACAGGCACAGAAATGGTTTCAGGGAAGGGATTCATTGATTCAGAGTAGGACTGGAACCCTTGACTTGGAGCTACTCAAAAAATGCAATGGATCTCTATCCCCCTTTGTTACTGATAAATGGATCGTGGTGCACCTGGGTTTTAATATCACCGTCGTTCTTTTTCTTGATATGTAGGAAAATGAGCATTCTGAGCCATGCAAAAATGTACTGAAAACCCCTTTGAAACAAGCGGCTACCTCACAGTTGGTACTGACAGAGAGACAGCCTGACTGTCAACCTCTGACCACACCCCCAAAACCGAAGGAAACCCCTCCAGCAGATCCATGGACTCCGACTTCCAACCTGAAAATGCTGATTAGTGCAGCCAGTCCTGAGATTAGGAGCAGAGAACAGAGAAGGCAACTGTCAGACAGTTCAAGTGAGGTCCTACAGACAAATCACTGTTTGCAGGTATGTTGTAAAGTTCTGTATTTATTTTTTCTTTTAAGTTAGCTGAAGGCTGTTTATTCAGTATAAAATTATACATTGACATATCATGTATTTTTTTTTTTAAAAAAGGTTTGATTTTGGAGCATTTACCAAATATAAGTAAGGATACTGACTAGCTACTGACACGCAACAGATAATGTTCTGGTTTTATTTCACAGCTGCTGAGGACAAAGGAAGAACACTGCCCCTTTGACAGTATCTGTGCTTACATATTGTCAGAATCCTCACAACCTCTTTTCCTTGTTCCCACGTAGGAGCACTTATTGGGGGATGAATATGAAAAATCTCAGCCAAGTCGCAAAGAGAAGAGTCTCGGATTACTGTGCCATAAATTCTTAGCTCGATATCCTGATTACCCCAGCCCTTCACAGAAAAGTTACATCTGCCTTGATGAAGTCACTGAAGAGCTACGTAAGTTGGTGTTCATCATAGTAAATATTTCTTCATGCAAATTTGCCAATAACCTGCCATTTTTGTTAGTACAATTTTGCTCCATACAGTTTTGGATGCTTACTCTGTTCTCAGATTTATTTAAACCCAGTTTTAAACTCCTAGTTCCTAGAGCAGTTCTTTTAAAATGCTGATGTTTCCTCAGTGAACTGAACCAAGAAACTCTGAATTCTCTTTCATATTGAACATGTAAATTATTGCTGACATAACAAATAACCAGTTGGAGTTTTCTGGATTCAGAGATGATACCTAAGATCAGTGGTTAGATTTTTGCAGCAGGAAGTAGCATTTCTCAAACTGAGCCCATATCTTCCTGCCCGATCATGACATCAAAGCAAGAAAGTGCTTTCTGTTCTTGATGATAACTTAAATTGGATTCTTTATATCACTTTTTTTTATGTTGCACCAATGATTTCTGCAGAGTTTGCATTTTTAACATCAAGCTGAAGCTTTTTTTATCAAAAGGTTACGAAGTTACAACATTCTACAGCTTATATATGGTTAATGGTCATAAAAATTTAAAAGCTGTATGATTTACATTTTTTTTTAATTTGGCACAAAAGAACATATCTTTTAGGAAAAGATGGTCAAAACCAAGAGTTTATCAGGCAAATAAGAAGAGTGTGTGAATAAAATGACGTGTAAAAGAAGTTATAAAACAGTTTCCTACCCTGAATTTCCAAGGTTACTTAAGGACACAGTCTAAAGTCAATGCAGTGAGTAATTAAAAATGCTCTGTTTTTTCTAAAGCTGGATTGAAACCCACGTATTGGCTCTTCTGGCAACAGTAAGTTTTATTTCTTAAGGAACACCGAAAGCCAAGTATAACTCTGGAACAGCAACGTCCTTCCATATACAAAACAAGATTTATTTTCCTTGCTGTCATGACCCACGAGGGCTATTTTCAGTTTGTGATACAGACTTGGCAATAAAGATTTAGAGGTGTATTAAGAGGAAGGAGAGGGATGTGTGCTGCGGGTAACGTGTGCCGCTCGTTTCCCCGTGCAGACGTGGAGCGCAGGCGCATCTACGACATAGTGAACGTGCTGGAGAGCCTGCACATGGTGAGCCGCCTGGCCAGGAACAGATACGTGTGGCACGGGCGCCACCACCTCCCCCAGACCCTGCAGGCCCTGAAGAAGGTGGGAGAAGAGAACAAATACATACAGCAAATCCAGATGATCAAGAGAAGGGAGTACGAGCACGAATTCGATCCTGACGGTGAAAGAAATGAAGAAATGGCAAGTTCTTTTGGCTCAAGTGAGCAGTCAGAAATGTCTTTTGTCGAGCTTCCAGGAGTGGAATTTCGTGCTGGTAATAATTCTCTATAATGCCAAGAATAATATGTACTTAAAATGATAAATTTCTATGAACTTGGGAAAAAAACATTTATTAGTCTTCCTTTTTTTTTTCTTTTTTTTTTTTTTCCTGAGGTGGTGCTGCTCCAAAGACACCACAACTTTGTGGTGAGAAAAAGTGCTCTGCACTCTTTCACTTGTTACTTGTTCAGTTCTTGTAATTTGTTTCTACATCAGTTGAAACTATCAAATACACCAACATATGATCCAATTGCCATTACCACCATAATTGTTACAGAAAATAGAAGTTACTACTGGTTGTTATAGAAACTTGAAGCCTAAATTACTCAATTTGTTTTATTGATCTAGCTTTGATTCCTGGATGAAATTTTAATTAAGGGTTAAGCATCTTTAGGAGTACAAGTTGTCAGACAATGGGAAATGTATACGTGCCATACATCACCCTCACTTTGTAGTTAGACTTGGTATCCACCCAATCATCTGTTTCTTGTCATGTAGAAACATGATTTTGGAGTCAGCATTGTCCCTGCCTAGTCCCTTACAATTAATATTACTGACAAATTTCTTCATTGTTTTATGTTTGTAGCTGGTGTGTCACTGAATACTTTAATCCTTTCTCCTGTCTGCTGCAGCATCAGTGAATGGCAGGAAATACAAGTCCTTACGAGTGATGAGTCAGAAATTTGTGATGCTGTTTCTTGTATCAACACCTCAAATAGTGAGCCTTGAAGTTGCTGCTAAAATCCTGATTGGAGAAGATCAGTTAGAAGACTTAGATAAAAGCAAGTTTAAAAGTAAGTACAACAGCAAGTGTAAGGTAAATGAATTATCCCACTACTTCATATAACGAAAGATAGTGTCTTATTTTTCCTGCCACAAACATTTATTTGAGCCTCCAAAAACTCACTGAACACCTGCAGTTTATAATTTTTGTATGGTCATTGATACATAATGCCTACCTGTGAGGAAAAGTCCATTCAATCCTCCCTCCTGAAGTAATGTCACAAGGCTCCATATTGATGACAATTCATCTTTCCTCAAGCAGCCTGTCGAAGTTTTCTGCATCATTTCACCGAAGGTGCCCTAGAAACATGCAAAATCTGTGTTCTGGCCACATAACTAACTTGGTAGAAATCTAAAGAAATTCTGTAAATGTCCTGGGACCAGCCTGCATGTCAGAGGAAGTGAAACTCTGTGCTCTAACTGCCAATATTTCTTCATTCTTTTAGCCTTCTCTCAGTTCCCTGTACACTTCCTCCTCTTCCTCTCCATTCAAATGAAATGGTATTTCTAGGTCTAGGTCAGTAGATATATAATAACTAAAAATGTGCTGCTTTTGAAGGATAGTTGTGGCTTTCATTTGAACATTAGACTCTTCCCTGATTCTCAGATTCCTCTGCTTGCTTGGGTTATTTTTGGTGGAGTTGTGCATTTTTTTGTGTGGTGTTTTTTTTTGTTTGTTTGTTTTTTGTGGAATTGTGTCTATGCAAATATTGATCCTTGCTGGTTTCAGTTCATGGTTTCCTTTCCACTTCCTCACAGCAACATAGAGAGGGTGGGTGGCTACTCAGCAGGGTTTTTTGCTTGCTTTTATTCTTCCAGAAGAAGAGCCTGTCTCACAATAAAAGTATTTTTAGGGTGTTCCAGCTGTTTACCTGTATGTCAAGTATAAGTCCCACATTTTACCACGTTCCTGGTTATGAAGTCCAAAAATTCCATGAGCTAAGCACGTTGCTCTAGAACTCACTTGTAGTTTGACTTCTACCTGAAACTTTTCCCTAATAGCTCAACCTAGAGACAGGAAGACATGCAGGATGATTATCCTGCTGGATTTGAGTGTCTCTCTTCCCTCCAGTTCCCACGTTTGCCACTGCATGTGTGTACCTGCCTTTTCATCTACTTACATTTACTATGGGATTTGTGTAGGTTTGATCATTGCACAGAAATTAACTTGTTTTGAAAACGTTCTTTTTTCCATATTTAGCATAATAAAGTTTGTAGTGTCTTCTAGATCTGTATCTCTGTCATTCTATTTTACATGTCAACTTTGTATCACAATGTTATTTCCTTGTATAAATACCTGTTCCACAAAATCCTTCTTAAAATTTTTAAAAGCTTTTTCCTTTTAGCTTCTTAAAGGGTGTTACACTTCTTTATCTGATACATGCTAACTTGTTAATTGCAATTGCTCTACTTTACATTTATTTCTTTTATTTCAGCCAAGATTAGAAGACTTTATGACATAGCAAATGTTCTCAGCAGCCTTAAGCTTATCAAAAAAGTTCATGTTACAGAGGAGAGAGGTAGAAAACCAGCATTCAAGTGGACAGGACCCGAGGTCTTGCCAAATACTCAGGGTAGGTCTATGTGTCATTTCCATTTGTTCTGATGATGATATTGATTGTTCTTTTGTTTTCTCTACCAGAATTTTTTGACCAAAAGACAGAATCACATCACTGTCCTTAACAGCACAGCAACCAGTATTTATCTGCACACACTGGATGTTCACCTGTTGAGATTCTTGAATTTCCATGTTTGCTGCTGCTGGTATTTCCAGAATTAGAAGCCAGGCTCACATAAGTGCTTTTAATTACTGAATCTGCATATGATACATATTTCCTTCTTCTTTTCTGTTTTTCAGATACAAAACTTGAAGCAACTTCTACAACCTGTGCCCCACCTATTTCAGAATCCATCCCTTCCAAAGAGCAGTGCTCAAAAGCCCTTTTTCCTTCAAAAGGAAAGCAAAACTTCACCCGGCATTCATCTCTAATAAAATTAGTTAAAAGCATAGAGAATGACAGAAGGAAGATCCAGTCTGCTCCAACCAGCCCAGTTAAAATAAGTGCCAGTATGTATCTTTTCCTAACTTTTCTTTTGGAAGCTTCTTTTTTCTTTGTTTTTAAGACAAATGTAGTCCTGCATTAAATATTTGGGCTTGCCCTCTTCTCACAGGACATGCAGATGCATGGGTGGTGCCTCCTTTCAAAAAGTACATCTTAAGAACTCTCAGAAATAAAGAAATGGCTACAATCCTATTTGTCTAGAATCACTGAATATTGACTCTTCTCTGAACCTGCTTTGTTGTAGAAGCTCTGCTTTGGATCTCACTATCTAAGCAGTTCTGTGTTCCACAAACTGGCCAGAAAATTACCTGTCAGTGTTCATGTTCTTGCTAGGGATCCTCTCTGGGGCCTTTAAAATTTGTTTGATGTAAGCTGACATCCAGCTGATCAAATCAAATCTGGGCTGAGTTTGAGGATAAGTTGTCTCATTAAATGTGTATGTTACATTACATAATGCAGTCTCCTCAAGTTAAAGTTAAATTTTAACTTCTGAATTTGATGTATTCACAGTTGTGATTTGTTCTTCTCCTCTGACCAGGTACTTATCAAAGTTTACCAGTTTTCCCAAATACAATAGCCCAGTTTCCAGCAATCACCAAACATCAGCTGGAAGGACAATCCAAGTAAGTTTGCTCAAGTTTAAAGGTGAGAACAAGTTCAAGTCATGTTTAGTTTGAGTGGGACAATAGCCTGCAAAAACCAGTAACCCTGAGTACTGCAGGCTAGTTTTTCATTTATTTTCTCTTTAGTGGATTGAGAAGTACTAATTTCGTGTTAAGTGTTTGTATTAGGGAAGATAATTTTTCAGGACATTCATTTCTGCATGAAGGAATTAAAACACATTTGGGATTTTTTTAGTTTTTGTTTTTTTTTTTTCTGAAGGACAGCAGAAGAGATGCAAATGAAATGTGCCCTGTCCTCACCTGAGGCTGTCCCCAAGGCTGAACCCTCTCAGCAGCCAGCTCTGAGCCAGTCCCTGGGGGTGTGCCCTGCAAGCCACAGCTCGGTGTCCCCAGTGATCCTACCTCATCCTCAGTCTGGGGTTTCATATGCAATCTGCCTGCACCCTTCCCAAGCCCACACGGTGACAACCTACAGCCCAGGCTTCATGTTGCAGCCCCTGCCATGTGCTAACGTCACTGGAATGAAGAGTAATAATCCTAAAGTATTAAATAAAATAACCACTGAGGAAGGGGATGCTCAGAGAGGTCCTGATGAGCCTACAAAATCCTTGGCAGCTGAAGAAAGACCTGAAAGGAAATCAGAAACTTCATCTCAGCGGTGCCTTAAAAGATCACAAGCATTACCAGAGAATAATTTAATTAAAAGGCGTAAAAGTGATGAGGAAAGCCTTGATACTTCTTTGGTAAGTTAAATTAGTTTTAAAATGCCATTTTATGGCTTAGTGATGTTGCCACCTACTCATTTTCAAAGTGATGTAGGAGCCTGCCAGGGAGTGTAGGCGTTTTAAATAACATCAGGCTTGGAGAGATGGTGTTCATTTGCTGTGCCTGCTGATGTTTGAGGGGCTGGGGTTTGTATCTAAGAAGACAAAGTGTACAGGTGTAGTGAAAATAAAACAACTCACAATGTCAAAATTTACCTATTTATAAACAATTCTGGACTAGGTCAGATTGAGAGCAAGGTTGGAAGCAGGTGATCTTTGAGGTCCCTTGAATTCTAGGATTCTGTAAACTTGCTGGCATCCATTCTTGGCTTTAGAGGTGTTAGGAGGGAAAGTGGATGTATAAAAATGATGTTTTGGGAACATCCCAAAATCCTGATACCTTCTAAACATTCCCACACACTGTTGGGTTGTTGTAGGCATAATTGAACAGCATATGAAGAGAATAAGGGGTTCAGATAAACTTGGTGTATATGGAGAGATTGGGGCTGAATTGATTTCTACTCCTCAGTTGCTGATTGTTTTGGCACCTCTGTAAATTATCAATCTGCTGTAAATTTGGCTTGCCAAAACAGTCCAGTGACCAGAAATTTTTATAGCACAAACTTGAGAATGAGGAGAAAGTAAAAAGCTTGCTTTCCAGTTTTTAAGAATGTACAAATATCATTGTAGGGCTCTAATTGAGATTGTTAAGCCTTATAACACCTGCCCTTCTTTTTTGTGTGTACTTTTTTTCAAAGGGAGAATCCACTAAGAACGAAAAAACACCTTCCAATACCTCACAAACTAATCATGAAATGGACAACGTCCAGGAAGAGAGACAGAATGAAATCAGAACAGGAGATCAAAACATGGCAAGTTGCTGTGACCAATGTACAAAGGAAAAGATTCCAGAAGATGAAGATAAAATCAAAACAAAACAAGACATACCTGTGGCATTTGCCATTCCTGCTCCTGAGGTAAGATTTGTCTTGCCCTTCCCTGGGAAAACACTACTTGGAGTCTTTGCAAAAGAAACAAAACTATAATGAACTACACCTACAAAGGTTGTCTTTGGTTGAATTCATTTTGATGTGCTTTTAAAACCTTATTTTGTAGCAATGTAGGATTTCTGTTTCTGCATTGAGTACACAATTCAGAGGACATAAAGTGGCTTTCAGGCTTCCATTGGAACAAAGGTCACACTAAGGAGCTGAGGGCAATGTTGAGATCCCTTACCTCCCCAGAACTTTGTTTGCATGTCCTTGCTGTCAAATACTTTGAAACAGAATCACATGAAACTCTGTTCCTCAGTAAAATTCAGTATTCTGCAGTTAAGACTGATTGCTGTGGAGAACCTGAATAAAGAACAGTTCTGTTGACAAAAAACAGAACCTGTGAATGCAAAAGTTTTGTTTTCCAATATTTGTTTTATGAAAAACAGAATCCAAGAATGAGGTGATGCGACAATTTACTGGGTCCAGGATGTTTCTTCTGGAAAAACAGTATTCAGTATCAGGGTTTCTTTTCCATCTGGTCAAATTGCACTCTGTTAATCCCAGATGGATTTCCAGTTCCCCACCAAGAGTATCAACTGGAAATGGAGCCAGCTGACTTCTGTGTGGTTTTAATTGAAAGAGCATGTCCTTGAGTCTGTTGTGTTTCAGCCAGAAAGTAGCACAGGCGTGGGATATGGCATCCTGGGGACACGGAGGATAAAGAATAAGAGCAAGGGAGGGTTGCAGGTTTGGAGAAAACATTTGGGGTTTGTTTATGATAATTTTGGGCTGAAGGTGTGCTGTCTCTTTCTTTCTCAGACTTTTTTTCCGTCTGGTTATCTGATTCCTCTGACTCACTGCACCCATGGCAACAAGGCAGAGTGCTCCAACAAAGAGAAGGCTGGGGTGTGTTCCCTGCAGCACACAGCCTACAGCTCTCCCATCACTGGTGAGTGTCCAGGGAAACAGAAACAGGCAAGGAGAGGGGGGGCTGGCTCAAGGGGCTGGGGCCAGTTTGTCCTAATTCCTTTCAACACTCGATGTTTCTGTTCCAGGTGTCATTCCAATGCCAGCCTCAGAATTGAAAACAGTCAATATTCCTGCTTTTCATATAACACCCTTGAACATAATGCTGTCACCAAATTCCATAGCTGCTGCACCTGTACTGAGCAACTCCTGCCTCAATTCAAGCAGTAGCAGTTCTGCCCCAAATCCAAGCTCTTCAGCTCTGAACTTTATGCTGCAACACATAGGACTAATACCTGCTGGTGTGCAAGTTGCTGCAAATCCTGTTCTTCAGCACGTGCCAGTCTCTTCCCAATCCGAAAATATCAACCATAGCTCAGGGAGCACAAATGTGCAGGAAGGGAAGGTGAGTTAAATACATACTGCAACTCCACCATGGTGGGCTGAGGGGGAAGTGAGGTGCAGTAATTCCCTTGCAGCAGGTAAAACTTTATTTATAAACGTTTCTTTTTGATCTTTAGAAATCAGCACTGCCCAAAAAGAGCTAGCAGTGAAGGCCCAGCCTAAGTACAGTAGAAATGAGAGGTTAGCAAGGAAGATAAGTGACTTATTTGTGGTGGAAGTGGAGCCAGCTGGAAGATGACAAGATGTGAAGAGACAACTCTTTTAGAGGGAGGATTTTCCATAGATCTGAGATTGTGCTTATTAACAAATTGTCCCTTTGTTACTTTATCTTTCCTTCTTGTTACTTCCCTAATCTACCCTCAAGTTCTTATGTTTAATTGTAGCTTCTCTTTTAATAGGGTAGGACTGTGCAGGATTTTAAATACTTTTTTTCCCACAGGATCTTTCTGTATATTTTATGTAATACTGTATTGCCTACTATCTGTTTGTGTTAAAATAGAAGGGGATTAGAGAAATTAAATATTTTTATGTATTTTATATATATATATGTGTATATATATATATCAAGGAATGCAGGTATATCCTTTCAGTAAAAAGTTAAGTTTTTAAATTTCAGGGGGAAAAAAAAAGAGTTTGCTAACATTCTGCAGAAACTTAGAAGTAGAATGTATTTTTTAATCCCCCATAAATGAAAGTAACTTCCTATTTTCTCTTCAGCCTTCTGCTCCAAAGGAACCTCAGGAGCCTCAGGCAGTTACAGAAAACTTTTTCCGCACACCAGGAGGGCCAAACACAGAACCTTCACTATCTGCAACCTCAGATGGTACCCAGAGAACCTCTCAAGGAACTCTATATATTCCTCAACGAAAACTTGAAGTTTCAGAAGACTAATTTTGGGATAGGGAATTGCTGACTGTGTTAGCAGGCAAAATTACTGGTAACACACTGCACACGTCTGGCATTGTATGATGGACAATGGTTTGGACAGGCATTGCCAAGACCTCAATGCTGGAATAGCCTTAATTGATGCTTTAGAAAATAAAACTGACTCTTAAGGAGAAAGTTAATGCCTAATAAATTTTTCCAAAAGGCTTGCCTGAAGTATTTTAACAACAAAGTTATGTATCTAGTGGGGTTTTTTTGTGAGTGTGTGTTGATTTCTTCTATGCAAAGTAAGCTGAAATTGTCTTTGTACAGAAAGGTACAGTCTCTCAGTCAGTACATATTTTGCACCAAAAAAAAAAAAGTACTGTGAGTGTGTAAATATTTTATGTCTTAGCAAAAAGGCCATAGTTAAAATGTTTTGCTTCTGTGTTTAATAATGCTCTTTTGTAAAGTTAGTAAGAAGCACCAAAAAAACCCCAAATTTTCTTAATCAATTTTTATATAAGTTAAGAATTATTTATACTGTATTTTTAAATCGATTTGTTCAGATTAAACTTACATAAAACTGTACACTGACTTTCTCTGTTTGATCAGATTAGATTGCCTAAATTATACACACTGCATATTCACTGACATCTCTTCATTCTTTGTCAGGCAGGGGTTGCTGTGTTCTGAAGGAAGGGGGAAAATGGTATTTTGTGAATTAAGTGACTCCATGTAACTTCTGAACTCTTATCAGTAGATATTACAACTCCTAAAAACAATTTAGAACAAAACAGTAAGGAAGGATATCACAGGATATCACCCTGGAGCATTCAGGAACGTGTGTCCAAATATCACAGAAATTTCCAACAGGTTCAATCAGACCACTTGAATTTAAATATGGGCAGCAGTGTCTCATATACACTGAAGGAAGAAAGATGAAGGCTCCTCATATACAGTTCACACTCAGATAACAAGTAATAGCTAACAAATTACATAAAAGTACAGCATATCTGCCTTCCCAGGTGAAATGTGCCTGGCAGACTAATCTGGGATAGGAGAAAGAGTAGCAAAGCCCAAGATTCAGGCTTGGACTGCATTAAAAAATATAAAACAGCTACCACAGTAAAACAAACTCATCTGCTCTTTAATAGTACAAAGTTCTAGTACAAAATACACCTGACAGAATAGGATCACTATTGAAATAGTCCTTAATGAGGTGAAAGAAGAATAAAAGCTGGAGGAGGGAAGAATTCTCACTAGAGCACTGAGTAGAATTTTCCAAAGAAATAACTGATCTTCCTTGCACCTGCCATCAATTTCATTCTGGAACATGAAAGCTAAGGTTTTGGAAACTTGCATTACTCAGTGGAAACAAACTACACCCCTTTAATTTTTGAGCACCACAGCTGACAGACTAAGTACAGTAATGGTGTAGTAAAGGCTTGGTGAAATGGTCTCCTCACACAAGGTGCTGAGAAAGCTGAGCATAGCTGGGAAAGCTGAGCATCTATTCTGACTCTGTCCAGTGTCCCTTGGCTCCTGACACACTGCAGTTGCTTTTCCACCAGCACTTTTCTTCCTGTGGGCTGGTTTTGCAGGCTGAAAAGCTGCTGCTTTCTCAGCTCCAAGTGTCTCATGCCCCAGCAGATCTGCATTTGTCTCTGGAAATCCAGCTCCCTGCCTCACCTCCCCTGGAACATGCCCTGATGTGCTCTGGGGAAGTGCGTCTGATCCCCAGGCTGGCTTTGCTTTTGACTTGCTGTGTTCCAGCTCCTGGGGCAGGGATTTTTTGACTTATAGAAAACCCTATTCTCACTCCAGTTCATGCATATGCAACTCCAGTTGCATATCTCAAGTCTTTTCTTCCAATTCCAGGTCCTGCTAACCACAGTTGACCAGGAATTATAATCCCAATTAACCTGCATAGATCCATCTGTTCCTTGGAGCTGCAAAGAGCCTTTCAACAATCCTCACAGGGGCACACAGCAGAACAGAAATTAGGCAGCACCCAACACCAGGAAAACTAGAAGTTCTTCAGCTGCATTTTCCCCTTAAATCCTCTGCCAAAACCAAAGGGAAAATACTTATATTTTGGGACAAAAACTTTCTGTGCAGAGTTCCCTGCAGTTTGGTTATGGTGGAAATCCATCCAAGTACGTGATCTATAGAATACGAGTGAACATTAGAGAAGGTTCATCCCTCTCAAATGCCAGGGGTCCTAATGTAAGTCACCAAGGGTGCAAACACAAAAGTTTTAGAAGATTCTCAGTGCTTCCCATGTGCTCCAAGAGGGAGCTCAGGCCTGCCCCAACCCCTCCTTGCTGCTGTCTTACACTGAACCCTGACGCCACACACTGCACTGTCCCCTCTGCATTTGGCTTTACCTGATGTAGAATTAACTGAGGAGAAAATAACCAAGAAGAGTTGGAGTCCAGCTCCTCTGCTTAGGAAAGAAGTAGTCCTTCAGTTTTACACCAAGGCCCTGTCTCTGCTTTATAAAATCCGTGCCAGATTCAACAGCAAACAGATTTACAGGTTCCTAAGGGTTTTCTTAGCAGCCTCAGCTGACAGACCCCTAAATCCTAAAGTCTGATCTGTATTTGGCACTTAATTTTCTTATGCTTCCATCAAAGTCCCCAAATTGAGATTTTCAGCTCGAGAGTTCTGGTGTTTAATCCCTGGGATGGGCCCTTCCATACACAGCAAAGCCCATGATCCTGAACAAAGTTGCTAAATTCAGGCATCTATTCAGAAAACGAGAATTATCTTCTAAAAACGAGAATTAGCTTCTAAACCTTTAAAGCCCTTAAAACAAAGCCCTGTTAAAAAGTGCTTCATACTTTACTGCCCACATCTCTAACAGCCTCATCCATTTCCAAGGGGTTCAATCAGGAATGGCAAATATAATTGCAATAATTACACAGGCTAAATATTATATATATTAGCTACCCACCTTAATAATGCCTAAAAACAGTAAAAAAAGGAAAGATCTGAGTTAAAAACATAATTCTCTGTATCCTAGAAGATGAACCATTTGTATCTCTCAAACCATGAACTGCATGCAGAATGAAATGCTATTCAGTTTAAAACTCTTGTTTTCCTGGGGGTGCTACAAACAAGTTTTAATTTATTATTATTTTTAACAATTATTTTGGTAAATTACTTTTGCCAGTGTGACCATTAATAACTAGATCATCATTTCAGGGATTTCATGATTCACTTTTAAGCAATGCAGTAGACCAATTACAAAACTTTAATCTTTATTTCTGATCTGTTAGGCTGCAGCCAGGAATGTCCTTTAGGTGTAATCCGAGGGGCTGCATTGTTGTCCACCTACTCAGCAGCAGACATAAGGGAACAAAATGCCAGGCTTTTGTCAGAGGTTATTTTCAGCTTGGTGATAGCAATGGCATTGCTCAGATCCCTGAAACTCTCACTGCCCTCCCCTCCCCAGCTTATAGGGCTGACAGAGGTGGTCCCTGCATTTAAAAAGAGCAGGAACCCCTCCCGATCAAACCCTTTGAGACCCAAGAAAAGAGGGAGAAACTTCAAGTGACTCCGGTAAGTAGAGTCTCATGGGTTTTGCCAACAGTGTGTTTGGGTTTTTTTTTTAATTCCTAACAGATGATAGAAGCAATTTGTTGTCTGACAAAGAAAACCAAGGGGGTATAGTACAGAAATATGAGTCTTACAGAACAGTGTTTTACATCTGCAGTAGACAGTGGATTGAGAGATTCTTCTGGCTCAGCCAGGCAAGCAGCTACTGGTGTTGCAAGAGCAGGGCTGGGGGGCATCCTCATTAGAGACACTCATTTGGACTAGGCAAGGCTGGATAACAGAGGTCTCAGAATGTTTAAAAATTTTTTTACAAAGCTACAGAATTATTTTTCTGCAAACAGTCAAGTCTTAAGAAAGCGTGTGTACACAGCATACAAATCTGTGTGCTTTCATAATAGTACCCTAGAAGTAAAAAACCAAAACAACCCCCCCAACTCTTCAAAACATTTAATGTCATTGACCAATTGGTTTTGTATCAAAGAAGAAGAAAACTTCTATGCAGACCTGACAGAAAATGGCTAGGTAAGAGTGCAGGATGAAAGAATCATTCCCAAATCCATCATTCAAGCATTCCAAAAGAGCATGATTGGTCAAGTCTTCAGAAAAAAAACCCCAATAATTCAAATAAATAAATAAATAAATACATGCATGTTTTTACTATGGAAAATTTCCTGCCTAAAGGTCAAATTACTTCAGAGAATAAAGCCATGTATGTAGATAAAATAATTCTTTGTCTTATCTCAGTCATCACAGTGCTATTTCAAAGTCTGTAATAGTTTTGCCTGGCACTTAAAAGACTTAGTGCAGGGAGAAGGATTAAGAGAAGGATCTTGTGGAAGGAATAGTGAAAGCTGATAGCCCAGGATTAGGCCTGAAAAAGGAATAGGTCATTTGTACAGCAGGATGCAGCTTTCCACAGCCACATGGATCAGGCTGAACCGTGAGTGTGAATGTACAAGCATGTCAGTGGTGGGGTGTGGTTGGTTTCTAAGTCAGAATGTAGTGCCTTGTTCTAGTGTCAGGATACTGTATTTTTTGGAGATGCAATCTTAAATTTCTGCAACAGTGTGCATCAAGGAAGTTTCAAAGGAAATGTGGCCTCACTAGGCTAGAAAATAATAGAGAAAGTGGAAGAACAGAGATGAAAGCAAGGGAATGGGACACTCAGCTCTCAGCATCATGTGCTTCACATCAAGTCAGTTAAAATCTTTTGTGTGACTTAGTGTGGCCAGTCTCAATGAAAAAATCAGTATTTAACTTTCAGTGTTAGAACTGCCACCCCTTGGCCTCTCTGTGTTGCTTTACTGCAGAAGTAAGGGGAAAATGCTGGTTTTTATGAGATCATGGTGGAAGCTCAATAATAAAATTTACCTGTAGCCACAGACTGCTGAATGCGTTGGAATATCAGAAACATGATTATAAACACGTAACAAGATCACATCTCCATCAAATGAGCTCAGTCTTCAAACACAAATGTTCCCTCTGTTGTGAATCTTTCCTGCTGAGGGAGAAGTGCATTTCACAAGGGGGTGGATTTTGACAGAAACACCTCCAGGCTGTTTGAGATGCAGTGGCATCTCAAATGCAGAGACATCAAAATAAAACCTCACCGTGAATGTCAGTGGCAGAGAAAAACCACAGCAGCATTTTATTGCTATTATATAAAGGAAGACATATCTTGTTACCCCTACAGGGCTGCTGGGGTGAGTACCACTAAGGACAGTCAAATGAGTCATGGTGGTCACAGGACAGGTCACAGCAGAGCTGTGATTAGATACCAGAGTGAACTTCTGGCTGCATTGGCATCTCCCACGGACTTCAGCTGGGAAAAGAACTTCAAATATGGCCTTGATACTTTGCATTTCAGTGTAGGCAGCCATGTTCGAGTTTTATATTATTATTGCTTGTTTGTTAGGTAAGGAATCAAGGAATCAGTATTCCTATCCTCTGAGTCCAGACCAGGCAGCTTAGCTGGGACTAAAATGCAGAGAAATGCGAGGCACACCCTGCCCACCACTCCTCACTCAGCATTTCTACTACCAGTGGTCACAAAGACCAATATTCCCCATTTTGTTTGTCCCCTTCAAAGCTATCCTGCAGCACATGTGGCACTGAGATAACCCTGCCAGCCACACAATACACAACTCTGCAGTCCATTCAGATAAGACCTGAGGTCTACGCTGCCAAATGCATGAGCACATAGAAGGAAAAACCTTGTGTTTAGTAAGGAAGCACCAGAATTCATTCCAATTAATTAATTAATTACTTTTTTCACCTGCAGCACAGTCAGGCATTAGCACTGCCTTTTACTCCTCCACATTTCATCAGGCCCATACTGCATCCACCACCCATTTAGATCAGTGGATCAAAACACATTTTTGGATTATATCCTTATCAATAGCACTTTGATTAGAGAGAGGCACTCCGTGGCAGTGATGTGACACCCAGATTTGGACAGTATGACTAGCAGCCCAAAAGAAGATGGCTTACAATGTTTTCATGCCTGTGCAGGGCACACCAACGCTTCAAAGCCTTCCTTGCTCTGAGCCCAGCCTACAAAGTAGTGATATAAGCTCTAAATAACGGGAGGCACGAATCCTTGGCTGCACATCTCGTGTATAAATTCCACTCCATATAGAAACTGCATTCTGGAGAAGGACACAAGCTGCTGAGTAGCAATTGAGCAAGCCCAAGAACATTCCTCCAGCTTAACAGCACCCTGAGTGCCCACACGTAGCAACACTAACCCTCAGAAGTTCCCGTGTCCCACATTTCTTACCTTTAGGATGAGTCTGCTCCACTTCCCACCAGATCACCAGGATATAGCAAGTACCATGTGATGAGCATATAGGAAAAGTTAAACAGGTTAAGACAACTAAGTTCAGGGAATTTCACAGGGATTCAGACACCCAATGAAATGATGGGAAGCGGAGACTTTGGAACTATTTTTTTCTGATGACAAGTGGGAGACCTCTATTTGCACATTGAAAGGATGGAGATTTATCCATCTTATAATTTAGATGAGTACAAAACTGTGCCACACCCCCTGTGGAGGTTACTTTCTCATGGTAACCCTGCTGCACAGGCAGCATCCACATGGATGGCCACTCATCTCCAGAGGGATGAGCAAAGCCTGGACAGCAAGAGCACAGATGTGCCCTGCTACCTCACCCAGCTGTTCCTCCAGCCAGCACAGACATCATGGCATGCACTGCTGTTCTTACACCAGTATCCTTATGGGAATATTTCTGCCATGCCTTTCTTCTTTCTCCTACACCTTCTCATCAGGTGATGCCAAAAAAACATGGAAAATGTGTATGCATGCCCAGTCATGTTACTATAATTAGCCACAGGAACAATGGTCCTTCTAAGAGCTCTAACCACAGCCCTTGACAGCACAAGGTTCACTATCACACTTTATCAGAGTTTTTCAGGGATCATTTTTTCCCCTTCAGCTGATGATGTAATTGGAGCTACTTTCCAACAATTATCCTTGCTGCCACAGGCTTGGGGGCTTGGTGTGCCTTTGAGGGGTGACAGAGAAGAAGCAGCTCTACAGAGACCAGAGGTACAAATCACTCTCCTCCCAGGCAGCTGTCAGTGCTGCCTCAGCTGGGAAAGGGATTCCACTGGAAAACTGATTTGAAAGGGAACACTGCAGACACAAAAATCTCATTTTGATTTTCAAGGAAGTGTCACAAAACTGATTTTTATCTACAATTGCTCTTCCTTCTTTTAAAATGTTTGAAGCATCGCTTGAACCGTTTTCATAAGAGAAAGAGAAAATGGCACCAATAGAAAAGTACTTTAAAAATAGGAGAAAATATAGAATGGCAGAGTGAGAATAAGATTTTACCTACATGAAAGATTCCTTTCTGTTCCTTTATCTCACATTTAAAAGAAATGAAAAACCAATTTAACAGTGCTGTTCAGAAAAGGCTTCAGTGAGTGAGAGAGATCAAATTCATCGTCTGTTCATCTGTGCACAGTTAGTTTTGTTTCTTATTTCAGCTACATCAGTTTTTTGCTTCTCACTTGTTACATTGCAGACAAAGAGAGTTAGAAGAAAGCTGAGTTTTCATTTCCTTTCTGCACCATTACTGTCTTGGAACAGCCAGAGCAGCTCTGCTCCTGAGCAGCTTCCCAAGAGATCTGGGAGGGTCTGGAAAAGATTAATGATGCTGCTGCTGTATGACAGCAGAGGGCTGGGCTGACTGAGCTGGGGAGGGTGTGCAGCTGAGCATAAATCAGCCCCACAAAGAGGAGGAGAGATTGGATCTTGCACAAGGATGACAGGTGTCTAGTGAAGGTAGCAGTCACTACAGTGACTATTTAATTACACAGGGTTAAGGATATGCTAACAACTGCTGTGGTAAGGCAGAGATGTTTGGATATGCTGACACCTGCAGTGTTACCAAACACAGACTGCAAAACCTGTCCCCACTGCCATGTCTCCAGTGCTATTGCTTCAGTGTGTGCACCTCTCTTCTGCTGGACAGGCAACTCTTTTATACCACTGCAGGATGTGTGGTCTTAGCTGTCAGGAAGGATTCTCTTCAGGGTGCAGAGCTGGCATGTAGACATTGTTCATTTCATTCTGAAATTCGGAAGATTATAGTGCAGAAGTCACTGAGATGATAAGCACAGGACATTAGTTCAATGTAAATATATAGTAAAATGTTAGTCTAAAATGTAACTAATTGAAAATACCAGCTCTGTTACATCACTGCTATGATAAATCCCCCTCTATCACCTGACCTCAGAAGAAAATTGTCAGGTAGCAGGCCTGATTCAGCCTTCAAAATCCTCCTCTTACTTAAAATTACCTTTTGGTGAATTTTATCAAACACAAATAGCACAACCAGGCTTCAAAGTGACTATAATAAGAAGGTGACTGGTTTTCCAAGAAGGAGGAGGAAGGCCCGTGCCAGGGGCTTGGAACAACTCGATAATACGGTGTGCAGATGACAAGATGACGTCCCAGGCTTTCCAGAAACGATGACTCAAACAAGAAAACAGAAGGGCAGGCTGAGGGCTGGGCTTGTTCCAGGTGTGTGACAGCACAATCACAGGGAAGGGCATTGAGCCTGACATCAGGAGACCTGGGCTGGGCTCCTGCCCTCCTCTGTGACCTTGGGCAGGGCACTTCAGTGCTAACTGGAATAGCAAGAACTGGAACAGTAGCCATGGCTATTTTTTTTTTTCTCTGATGTTTAGATTTTAAATGCAATTGACAAAGAAAAAAACCCACACCTTAAGCACCTCAGGAACTAATCCATTATTACTTTACAATGGCCATGCAGCACAGTGATCTTGTGGCTGTTTTGTGAGGAACTCAGAAAAGGATATGATGGGGTACAGGAGAGGGCAGTGTTGAAAGAAAATGACTATTTGATGGAAAACAAATCCTAGATCCTCTTTTCCAGAAGAGGGTTGAGTGATCCCAGCACCTTTTCACTGAAAACGCCTCACAATCATTTCACATTTTTACCATCACATCCTGTCCTTTTTTACAAGAGAGAATCACTGGGATTGAGACTGTCCCTGATCCCAAAGCACCAGGGTAGCACCATCACTTCTCTACCTCACAGGTATGAATTATATTGCAAGTATGCAGTAGCAGTTGACTAGAGACAGAGGAAAAAGATTTTTTTTTTTAAATCAAGCTGTTCCATTTTAAAGAATTCACATTTGCTGTTGTGTTTATTTGTGTAATCTGATTTCCTAGGTTAACCCTTCAGATAAAGATGCCAAACTGGGGAGGAGGAGCCAAGTGTGGGGCCTGTGAGAAGACAGTGTACCACGCTGAGGAAATCCAGTGCAATGGAAGGAGTTTCCACAAGTCATGCTTCCTCTGCAGTAAGCTGGGCTGAAGGGTTTAACATCACAGCACCCCTATAGCTCTGTGTAACTCTTCCATTAAAGCCAGAACATTTATTTTTGTATTACTTTGCAGGAAGTTTTGCTGCCTTTTGCCCAGAGCAATCTTTCTCTTGGGCTCCTGGCTTTTCTTTGTCCAAGCATGAGATGGGTTTTGTCAGGTACACTAAGGTGCTGCAGAATCACAGTAGCTAGGTCCATCTCCAGGAAACCCTTCCTTCTGTCCCACAATGTGGCTCATCAAAGGTTTGCTTCAGGCTAAAAAGTCTAAAGAACTAAATAAACAGCACTCATTAGAAAGAAGGATGAATACTTCTTTACTTTTAGGAGATGATTACTTTCAAAATGAATCCTGACATTAATTTTTTTCACACAGAAAAGCTGAAAGACCCTGGTGTCATCAAAACTCTGTACATACCTCAGTCTCCTCCTTCCTATATTTCATGTAGTCCCATTTCACTTACTATTTCCCTCAACACTCCTCTGTGATGTTTGGCTTCCAGGAATTTTGCTTTCTCTGAAGAAGAAGCAGAAATTTATATATATATATATATATACATATATATATGTCAGAGAGAAGGTACCAATTCAGCTGTATTTGCCCTTTGTGGAGAGGGAGAGAGCAAACAATTTGATAAGAACTAAAGATAGCTGAAGAGTTTATTTTGCAGACAATACTTGGGATTAGTACCTTGGCAGTATGACTTCCAGAGTGACAGTTTAGGAGCCATTGAATCCAATTTTCTCCCTTCTTTCCTGGAGGGATAGAGACTTCTCATTTGGAGGCATGAGACTAAACATTATGTGCTCAGGTGATACAGTGCAGAACTTTGCAGAATGAGTCCAAAGGACACACCTGAGCTGTCTTTGCCTTTCTCTAGGTGCCCTAAAAGTGATGCCTAAAAGTCCAAGTGATGCCTTAGTGATATCTAAAAGGCCAATTATGAAAGGATTCCCTCAAATCATTTTCAGTTAACTGACAACCTTCAGCCAATTCTTACAGAATGGTAAAAGGAAAATCTCAGCCTCAACTAGAACCTTCTTAATGCTCCCATGTTCTGCCTATAACAATTAATGGTAAATAAAAATAAAGAGCTGTCCTAATAGAGCATAGTTATGATTATTTTTCAAATGTCTTAGTACAATTGTATTATTTTCTTTTAGTAATTCATGATAAACAACTTGCATCTGTTAGCTCTATCAAATATTTGGTTTGATGAGGGGCTTTTCTTGGTTAGTTGGTGGTGTATTTTGTTGTGTTTAAAAAAAAAATTCCTTCATTTGCCCCTTGTTTTAAGTCTGAAATAAATTATTAATGGGTTAGATACCAAAAATAGTATTCCCATCAGAAATATGTTTAAGGTCAAAACCTAAAGATGAATCCAAATTGCCCAGCTGGCATGTGAAAGGTATGTTAATTGGCTTTACTTTCCCCCATGATTCACATCCATTCAGCAGCTCTGGGTGCCTCAGGATCATGTATCACATTCATGGGCTTTTCTATGAACCATTTATAGGACTTCATTTCTCAACACAAGGAAACCAATCCTCACCAGCCTAAACTCTGGCATGGAAAGTTAGTTTAGCTGCACTTTGGTGTACTTCTCTATAAAACTATTTCAAATATATCTTCTATTTCACATTATATTTGAGCAGGCACACAAAGCACATCAGTATTTTTTGACCAAAGAGTTCAATTTCAGCAGAATTACAAACAATTCAAAGCAACCTGTTAACACAAGAAGAATCAGGCAAGCTAAACTACACATAACACTCTCTCTCCGCTCCATAGTTTTTCCCTACGAGTATTGCAAGAGAAAAACTTATTTCCAGCCATCCCTCCTTCCCATGCAGGCTCCTGTTTACCTGCAGACTGTTGTTGCACTGACAGCTTTTACCCAAAGTGCAGCAGTGATGGACATTTGGCAGGATCTGATGCCACCAACCTGCATCTCCTCAGCGCCGGCGGGAGAACAGGATCTGTTGGCAGATGACAGGTCTCAAAGTTATTTCAACAATAGCACTTCAAGGGCTTTTGCTCCATCTGTCGTGGTGAATTGATACCCTATCCCTAAGGTACCAGAAATAGAAACACTTTATCTGCTGCTAGAGTTTCCATCATCCCTTAACTCCCTTAGCAAATATAATTACCATCTCAAAGCAAGACTGGAGTACGAGGAGATCAGGTTCACACATTTACAGAAGCGTCTTGTTTTATTTCTGTTAAGCGTAAAGGTCTTTGCAAATTATTTCCCTCTCCGTGGAATACAGGGAGGAGGAAAGCCACAAAGATAACCAGAGAGCTGGGGTTGTATAACTAGTATTACACACTGCCTCTTAACAGCAACCTGGACTGGGGTTGGAACTACACGCTCCTTCAAGTCCCTTCCAAATTAAAGATGCAGAGGTTCCAGGGTATGCATTCCCTGCCGTGGATAAACTGGAATTAGAAGAGGACATTTAATATAAACTTGGGGGAAAGGGGTGAATCAAACCCTCAGGCAGCTCCTCCAGAGCTTGCACTTCTGGCCACTTGCAATACTTCTGTATTTCACAGCTTTCTGTTGCATACATGAAGTCAGCAACGTTGTTTTCCAAGCTATCCGATAGCCTGTGACTGGAATGCCCTCTGCAGGGCAAGCATTTGTTCTAAGGAACCTGGAGAGAAAGTTCTTGTCTATTTTTTTCTCCACTCCTAATCAACCACTGTTGAACAGTGAACAATTTGGAAGAAGTATTGAACTAGTAAATTTTTTAGCATACTAGAAAACCCTGATTTTCAAGAGAGATTCTGAATTGAAAGATCTTCCTCTCTCTGTGGTGTGGAGGCTGTCTCACTCTGAGTTCCCAAAGTGGTGCAGCAAACACAGGCATACACTCCTCACCAAGTAGTGAGGAGTGGAGCTACTATTACTTTCCCCTCCATTCATTACTAGTAGTGCTGTAGAGAACATAATTTGTATTCCCTGATGAAAGCTGGACATTCCTATGGCACCTTCTGTCCAAAAGTCTGCCAGACCTCTCTGAGTAAGCTGAGCTGTCATTCTCTGTACCAAACATGATTTTTAAGAGCTCTGTTTGGGAATGGCTACAGCCACACTGTACATCACTGCCTCTGCAACCTTCTTTCCCTCCTTTTTTAAGGTTTGGGAGTTCAGGATGGTTATCTCTCAAGTCCATTTTAAGCTTCACAAATCTGGATTTCCCTGGGATCACAGGATAACTTCAGAGTGGCAAAAGAAGAGGTTTTGTGCACACATGCACCTCCCCCTTACTTCAGCAACAGCCCAGTCAAGTTTTACTCTGACAAGTTTTACACCTACTGGCTCCTTTCCCCATATTTTTAAAGCTAAACAAAAATAAATGCTCATTCCAATTCTTTTAAACCACACAAATTCAAACTTGAAAAGGCAAATGCTGATACATGCCCCTCTCTCCCTCTTTTCAGTGGCTTGCAGGAAGGCTCTGGACAGCACCACAGTAGCAGCTCATGAGTCTGAAATCTACTGCAAAACCTGTTATGGGAGGAAATACGGCCCCAAAGGTGTTGGCTTTGGACAAGGGGCTGGATGCCTCAGCACTGACACTGGAGACCACCTGGGCTTGAATCTGCAGCAGTGAGTTAAATCCCAGTGACAGCTCCTTTTTCTGGTCCTGCTTGTCTCTTACCAGGGTGTTTTATATATTTTATTCTGTTGCCATAACAACATCCAGGGTAAGGAGCAGAGCAGACTTTCCTACACCCTTTCCCGCCATGGACACAGTAATTTACAGGTCTTAATGATGCTCAGTCTCTTTAAGCCTGCTTTACAAATTATCCTCTCCTTCAATAGGCAATTATCTTGCAGAAGCAGCCTTTATATGCCACCACACATGCAAATATTCTCTGCAATTGTAATCTGCCATTTGTAGCACAGTGGTAAAGTCACATTCACTACAGTAAAAAGGTAGTATTATTTTTCCTTGTTAGAGGCTAAAATACAGTTAAGGTTTTACTCTTAGAGAAATAATCACACTACCCCATACTGTTAGCTCTCCTCTCAACAGGGGAAATAACATTTCTAAATCCTCCCCGTGGTTTGAATAACACTTACAAACACACTGAGAATGTGTTTGAACAAAGAAATTCTAATGGGATACCATCTTCCAAAAGCACATAATTAGCTCTGACAGTTCATTTTTATAGGATTTTCCTGCAATTCTCAAAGCTGCACATTTCTAAATCAAGGATGCTTCTTCCTTCTGGTGGTCTGACTATAAAGAAACCAATTAACCATTATGCTGTGTAGGAAATAAAAGCTTAAACAATGTATTTAACTGCAGGTCCTTGTACCATACAAATCCATTAAGGGCAGAGTTCAGCACCAAAAACTGTTGCATCCTGTGGATATAATGACCTGTTGCAGTCCAACTACCTGATAATTCAAAAACATTCTGTGAAAGGCTTCATGCACAAAATTATAAAGCAC